>CM028131.1:1511690000-1511942500 GCA_016271365.2 Neoceratodus forsteri
TGTGTTATGCAGTTTCCACACACGTTCATAACTTCTCGAATCTGTAATATTTTCACTCCAGATTTTCAACATTGGCATTTTTCCACACCTCCTTATGAACAGTACATTTTTCACATCCTGGCCGAAATGTCCTTTTGCACTTCCAGTGCAGAATAGCATGGTTGCTGCGGGAAATCAGTGCTTGGGACACATTAAAAAAAAATCACAGTGACACTGCTCATGAGCAGAGGTCCTAAAATGCCAATGTTGAAAATCTGGAGTGAAAATATTACAAATTCACAAAGTTACAAGTGTGCATGGAAACTGTGCAACGCACGCTCATAAAAGTAATTTGTGGGATTTTTTCCACCAAATTTGTAACATAGACTTTTTGACAGCCCACCTCATGAACACTGGCACTGTCATTTCGTTAATCAGTCCTGAAAGGTGATTCCACACAGTGACCGCAAAATCACCTTTCAGGACCGAATAACGCCATGATAGAGGCTGAATTCATGAGGAGGGGCCCCAATAACCTCATGTTGGAAATTTGGTGCCAAAATTCCCCCAAATGCCTGAGCTATGCACCAAAGTTGAACAAACCCTATTTATGCCATTATACAACTTACCGGCATTTCTTCAGTTCGTGGTCAGCTTTGAAGAGCACAGACATGTTACTGGTCCACCGAAGATAATTGCGCCAGGCTCCAGAGTTAAATATGGGGTGAGGGGGTGTGTGGGGAGGTAGGGTGCGCAGTGGGTGGGTGCGTGTGGGTTAGGGGAGGGAACCTGACCGGCGGCGTGGGACCATTTCTTTCAGGGAGAAAAACAAAACAACGTTGCGACACTGACCTGGTGGCGCTGAGGATTGAGGCGCTGAATGCCACACCTCGCACCATGCCAGTGACCCGGATTTAGGAATGGACTTGGATCATTTGTAGGCCAGTGGGGAGGCAAGGATTGAGTGTCACAGCTCTCCTTCCTCGGGGTGGGGGGATCTGTGCTGTGAATGGCACAGCTAGGAGGGCTCGCCTGCGCCCTGGGTAGTTGGTTGCCTCCATGGATGTGGAGACAGCTGCTGCACCCATTGTACTGTGCACGGGCACAAAATGGGTAAAAAAAAAAAGGAGGTAAATCCCCAGCAGCAGGATGATACCCGACTCCCTGCAGGCACCTCTCCTGGGCCAGGCATAAGGTGAGCCCGGTAATTCTGGGGGACGGAGCTGGGGGGGGGGTCAGGCAGAAGGAGGCTGTCTGGGGGGAAGCGTAGAAACAGGAGCTGTAATTAAAAAAAAAGGCATCTCAGGAAGGTTGTTTTTTTTTTTCAGGCTTGCTTTCAACACACTGGGGTGGGCTCCCAGTGTGCCACCTGCCTTTTTTGGGGTGGGGGACATAAGCCAACGGGGATTGGGCCCCCCATCGGCAAAGAATGACTGTTTGTGAGGCATGATGCAAGGGGGATTGTGCACCCCCTCGGCACACAACAAATGAGGAAGGGGTTACATTATGCTGACGGGGAGTGGGCTCCCCCGTTGGCAAATGAACTGGGTCGGGGGCATGCCGACAGGGGTCTTGGGCACCCCAGTCAGTCGGCTTTCATGGGGCTGTGAGGTGGCAGCATAAGCCGCTGCCATGTTTAGGGGAATGTTACACCAGGCAAGGTACCAACCTGCAATGACGGGTCAAATTCACGAAGTTATAAGCGTGCATGGAAACTGTGCAATGCATGCTCGTAACACAGTCATTTTATGGTCTTTCATTATCAGATTTTCAACATAGGCATTTTAGGACATCTGCTGATGAACAGTGTCACTGTGATTTTCATAAATCCTGAACACTGATTTCCCACAGGAACTGCGCTATTCTGCGCCGGAAGTGCGAAAACACATTTTGGTCTGGATGTGAAACATGATAGCTGTACTGTTCATAAGGAGGTATGGAAAAATCCCAATGTTGAAAATCTGGAGTGAAAATATTATAAATTCGCAAAGTTACGACCATGCTTGGAAACTGTGCAACGCACACTCGTAAAACAGTCGGTTTTTGGATTTTTTTCACCAAATTTGTAACTTAGGTTTTCTGAGAGCCCACCTCATGAACACAGGCACTGTCGTTTTGTTAATCGGTCCTGAAAGGTGATACCGCGCAGTGACCGTGAAATCACCTCTCGGGACTGAATAACGCCATGACAGTGGCTGAATTCATGAGAAGGGGCCCCAATAACCCCAAGTTTAACATTTGGTGCCCAAATTCCCCCAAATGCCTGAGATATGCACCAAAGTTGAAAAAAACCTATTTATGCCATTATACAGCTTACCGACATTTCTTCAGTTCGCGGTTGGCTTTGAAGAGTGCAGACGTGTTCCTGGTTCACCGAAGATTATCACATCAGGCTCCAGAGGTAAGTATGGAGTGAGGGTGTGTGTGGGGAGGTAGGATGCGCACAGGTGGGTGTGGGTGTGGGTTGGAGGAGGGGACCCGACCGGCATGGGACCGTTTCCTTTCTTTCAGGGAGAAAAAAAAAAAAAAGACATTGAGGGAAGGTTTTTTTTCTTTTTTCAGGCTTGCTTTCAGCACACTGGGGTGGGCTCCCAGTGTGCCACCTGCCTTTTTTGGGGTGGGGGTACTTAAGCTGACAGGAATTGGGCCCCCATTGGCAAAGAATGACTGTTTGAGGGGGCATGATGCCAAGAGGGACTGGACACCCCCTCGGCACACAACAAATGGGGAAGGGGGTTACATTATGCCGACGGAGAGTATGCTCCCCCATCTGCAAATGAACTGGGTTGGGGGCATGCCAACAGGGGGATTGGGCACACCAGTCTATAGGCTTTCATGGGGCTGTGAAGTGGCGGCATAAGCCGCCACCACGTTTAGGGGAATATTACACCAGGTAAGGTACCGCCCTGCAATGATGGGTCACTCCCTCATTGCAGCAGAATGGCTGACGCTGCAATAACGAGGCGGCACCTGATTGCAGCGGTGAAATTGTTTCAACTTGGTGGCACTTTTGGAAACCAATGTCATCAGCACAGTGTGCCTGCATTGGTCCACCATTGCCAAGCCCCCAAATGCAGTGCTGCCATTGGCTGCCACAGTGCCGCACCTCCACAATCCGCTTCTCTCCTAAGCTGCCGCATAATGTTTCTTGCGAATGTGCACAAGCAAACATAAAAATATCACAGGGTTTATCATACCAATGCCACCTTCCTGTACTTTCCTATAGGTCAATTCTCATTTGATGGGGTTCAACCTACTGCCCCATAAAGCTTGGAAGAAGACCCTATAAAGAGATGTCTGAACGGTCGGGGGCGGGGAGACAACACATAACTTACATAAAGAAAAACGGGAACTAAGAGGGATTTAATTAATATTACCCTCTTTTTCTTTGCAATTTTCTGGCCCTTCCAGCTTAATACTAACCTGTTTGAACTGGATAAACCTGCCCCCCAGTTAGAGAAGACCATGTCCCCATGACTGTATTCTACCCCTAAGATATTTATTGGGTTGCTAGAGAGAGTAAGCACAGCAAACATATTGCTTTCTGGGACAGGTGTGCCCTCTAAAACCACCCCCTGGCTTTTCACATAGTTAATCTTAGAACCAGAGATTTGTGAAAATGTATTTATTAGTGAAATGAGGGTTTCTTCCTTTGTGTCAGGAGTTAAAGTAAATATAACATTGTCTGCATAAGCAAGCATTTTAATGGGGTAACCACCTGTTTCTGGAGAAAGGCCTCTAATATCCAGAATATTTTCAATGCTCCTAATAAAAATATCAATGTCAAAAACATAAAGTAGCAGACTAAGTAAGCAACCTTGTCGTACCCCTCTTCTTACCATGATTTTTTTTCATGCCACCCATTTACAGTAGGAATGAGGCTAGCATCATGATAGAGACAGCTAATCCTAGAAATAAAGGCTACAGATATACCAAACGCTTTAAGGGTCTCAAAAAGACAGGCATGGCTTAGCCTATTGAATGCGTTCTCCTGATCTAGGCTACAAATGAGACCTTGTAGCCTAGAGGCATCACCCTTTTGGAAGATTTCTCTTAATGTGATCAAATTGTCTTGTAGGTCTCCAGATGGAATTGCACAAGTCTGAGTAGGGCTAATAGGTTTAGCTGCCACTTTAGAGAGTCTACTCAGCAATATTTTGCTCATAATTTTGACTTCTGTAGTCAAAAGTCTTAATGGCCTCCAGTTGCTGAGTTCCTCCCTGGCTCCGTTCTTATAAACCAAAATTAGAACAGCCTCACTCATAGAATCCGTTACCTTTTTGGAACCTAGCATGTGACTGAACAAAATGGGTAAGACAGAGGCTAGCTCTTTTTTTTTTGAATACTCTTTTTATTAAGTATTTTCTTTCCCAGACAATACATGTATAACATACAGCAACGAACAATCACATGAATAGACATCCTAACATCCCCACTATAACTAGTAATACATACTAACTACTAAGTAATAGCAACTGACAAATAGACACAGTCAATCAACAAATAAATACAATAAATTAAATGCAATAAACGCAATAAATAGATGCAATCGAGTGTGCGCCTCCATCTCTGCCTTTGAACGGCTAGCTCTTTTTAAATAAGTCTTATAAAATCCTGCCCCCAACCCATCTGAACCAGGGGCAGTATCACTTTTTAAGCTGGTTATGGCTAAAAGTATTTCTTCAGATAAAATTTCTTTCGTCAGTAATAGTGCATCCTGCTCAGAGGTTTGTGGAAGATTCAGAGTTTAAAAAATTCTGGATCAAGAGAGGTTTGTGGAGATGTACCAAGTAAGGATTCAACAGATCTTTCCACTAATCCCACCATTTCCAAAGGGGAGGATGTGTTTTGACCAGACTCTTTTTTTATGTTTGCTTGCGTGCATGCAGAAGAAACATGTTGCGACAGCTTGCTGGAGTAGCGGGTTGTGGAGGTGCAGCAGTGTTGTGGCCAGTGCTGGTGGTGCTTTTTGGGGCTGGTCTCTGTGGCACTAATAGACGAGCATGCTGTCGATGACAGCAGTATTGCAGCATACCACCAACTTGAAAGAAAGACATTCAATGCTGCAATCAGGGGGCCCCCATCATTTAACAATCAGCTGTTCAGCTGTTTTTGATGCTGGGGCGGTCCCTGATTCCAGTGGCGAATAACAGCTTGCCTTGTCTGGTGTCCCATTTCAATAAGCATGGTGGCGGCTGTCGCCGTCCGCCTCTCACAGACCCCATGGAAGCCAACGGAAGTGCCCAATCTCCTTGTTGGCATGCCCCTTCCCCAGTTCATTTGCCAAATCTCCATTAGCATAATGTCCATGTAATAGTTTTTCATGCGAAGGGGGTGCCCAATCCCCTTAGGCATCATCTGCCCCCCCAAACACAGGCCAGTCTTCTCTGCCGACAGGGGGACAAATCCCTGTCAGCTTAAATCCCCTTCCCCCAAAAATACAGGTGGCACACTGTGAGGCACACTTCAGTGTACCAAAACAAACCTGTAAAGAAAAACCTTCCGCAATGTTTTTTTTAACCTGTAAAGATAAAAACAGTCCCTCATTGTCTCCAGTGCCCCTCCTCAACCCGCACCCACCACTGCACCCTGACCTCCCCTCACCCCATACTTACCTCCGGGGCCCGGTGCGATGATCTTCGGTGTAGCGGGAACACGTCTGCACTCTTCAATGCCGACCGTGAACTGAAGAAATGCCGGTCAGCTGTATAATGGCATAAATGGGTGTTTTCCAACTTAGGTAGATATCTCAGCCATTTTGGGGAATTTTGGCACCAAATTTTCAACAGGGGGTTCTTGGGACCCACCTCATGAATTCAGTCACTGTCATCTGGTTATTCAGTCCTGAAAGGTGATTTTACGGTCACTGCGCGGAATTACCTTTCAAGACTGAGTAATGACATGACAGTGTCACTGTTCATGAGGTAGGCTCCCAAAAAGCCTATGTTGCAAATCTGGTGAAAAAATTCCCAAAAATTACTGTGTTACAAGTGTGCATTGCGCAGTTTCCATGCACACTTGTAACTTCATGAATTTGTAATATTTTCACTCCAGCTTTTCTACATTGGCATTTTTTCACACCTCCTTATGAACAGTACAGCTATCATTTTTCACATCCTGGCCAAAATGCTTTTTCGCACAGCCGGTGCATTATAGTGTGATCGCTGTGGGAAATCAGCATTTGGAACAGTGACACTGTTCATAAGCAGAGGTCCCATAATGTCTATGTTGAAAATTTGTTGAAAAAAGTCCATAAAATGATTATGTTACGAGTGTGCGTTGTGCAGTTTCCACGCATACTCGTAACTTTGAGAATTTGTAGTATTTCCACTCAGTATTTTCAATATTGTCATTTTTGCATACCTCCTTGTGAACAGTACAGCTGTCATTTTTCACATCTTGCCCAAAATGTGTTTTCACACATCTGACACACAATGGCGTGTTGCTGTGGAAAATCAACATTTGGGACAGATTAAGAAAATCATAGTGACACTGTTCATGAGCAGAGGTCACAAAATGCCTATGTGGAAAATTTGGTGAAATAATTCCACTAAATGACTGTGTTATGAGCATGCATTATGCAGTTTCCGCGTACGCTCGTAAGTTCGAGCACTTTTAATATTTTCACTCTAGATTTTCAACATTGCCATCTCTTCGCACCTCCCTATGAATGGTACAGCTGTTATTTTTCACATCCCGCCCGAACTGTGTTTTCACACATCTGACAGCAAGTCCTTCTCCGTTGGTCTGATACGATTCAGGCTTACATGCCAACCTACCATAGGTTACTATTTTGGCAAGTAGTCCAACCGCCTCATCACCAGAGATCTGCCTGAAATAAACTTTTTAACTACAAGCTGACTTGGATCTTTTCTGTGTGCAGTTTTGGTGCTTGAAGAAAAAGGAGTAATTGCTTTTGGTCTATGTACAAATATTGTGTGGCTTTGTTCAAATGCTCCAAGTATTTGTAGCACCCTGTCCACAGGTCTGACTCTGAGGTAAAGAAAAGTCCTTCTCTGCTGGTCTGATACGATTCAGGCTTGCATGCCAACCTACCATAGGTTACTATTTTGCCAAGTAGTCCAACTGCCACATCACTAGGGAATAGCACAGAATAGCACGGCCACTGTGGGAAATCAACATTTGGGACAGATTCATAAAATCAAAGTGGCACTGTTCATAAGCAGAGGTCCCAAATGCTTTCCTGAGGTGGGGTCACAAAAAGACCATGTTGAAAATTTGTAGTGCAAATACCAACAAATGGCTGGGGAGTTAGGGTTTCTAACCATAACATCCCACCCTGTACAGACTGACAGGCATCAGGGGTGTGCCTTTGGACTGCCGGCTGTAATGCTCACGCCATTCCACCCCCACCCTGAAGCTAGTGACAGGCATCAAGGTGTGCTTTGGACTCTTCGTCTCCAGAGTTCACCCCATACTCCTATACTGCACCCATTTCAGCGTATGTCCTTATGGAATGGGGTGACTGTAAAGCCGAACACCCCTAGGCACACCTCAATACTTGTCGGTGTCTGCAGGATATGGTGCGGTGACATGGTGTGAGCGTTATGGCCGACGACCCAAAGGCACACCCCAATGCCTGTCCATCTCTGCAGGGTGTTGGTGGGGTTGGCGTGAGTTCAATACTTCATTGCCATTCCTATTCTGCATCTAACTCCTGCAATTCCAATGCTAATATCAGCAAGCAAACATTCGGCATTGACAAATGCTTTTTTCTAACAAGTGCTTTAAAATCATGTTAGGCAAAATAACTGCACACTGTAACTGCCACTTGCTGCAAAAATGTATGCAGATGACTCCCTTGTCCCATGCTGTGTTCTGAATTGTAATAAATAAATTAGTGTTGTACAAAATTAGGATAACCTATTAGAGGGTGGGTGTGAAACGTTTTCTCATATTCTATCTCCATTTATTAGTTCTCATATTTTTCCTCTCATATTTTCTTTCATCTCCTCTTCTGTCATCTCTGTGTCCCCCCTTCTCCTGTCATCTGTGCTGCACCAATTCCTTTTCTGAATCGTCAACAGTCAGTCCCCATGTAGTATGGGCAAACTGGTAAGCTGTGTCTCTCAGATACAAGCTTTACCATCCCAAAGGATAAAGTGTGATGCAAGAAAGAATACTGTTTGTTGAGCACCTGGGGGAAAATAACATTTCAGAAAGTAACCTATGACCAGGGCTATGTCCGTGCTGGCTTATGATAGTGAACTAATCTAGTTAGACTCTCATGTCTAATTAGGGGATGATAAGGTTAGGGCATTTCAAGCTGTTCAGAGAAAATATAATCTTACAAACACAACTGAATGTGGAGCTACTTATGGGTTTTACTAAAGTTATCCATGAGATTAGTCAAACATAAATTGTTATATTACACACAGAAATTGCCATGTAAACCTTGAGAGTCAAAAAATATCTTTGGAGTGTATGAGCGATCATACACAATCTTTTATAGTGTATGGTCACTTGTACGATGAAGGGTGTTCTTACTTTTGAGTTTTGTTCACTCCTTTTTGCCTCCTGGGACTGTTCTCACTGCCACGGCCCGTTCCCCGAGGATCGCATGTTACTGGACCGCGCATGTGTGACCACATTCTAAGTTGTTATGCTGCACTAACTATGTAGCTAGTGCAACATAACAAACTAGCTGACGTAACTAGTGCAGCATAACAATGATTTGAACGGATGGATTTCCATCTGTAACAGCGTTCCACCATACACTAAAGAGTTTTTTCCTATGGAAGACAAAGAACTAGACATAGTGATAATAATAAATGTCCAGCCTGATCAGCTTTTCTTTACCTCAGAGTCAGACTTGTAGACAGGGTGCTACAAATACTTGGAGCATTTAAACAAAGCCACACAATATTTGTACATAGACCAAAAGCAATTACTCCTTTTTCTTCAAGCACCAAAACTGCACATAGAAAAGATCCAAGTCAGCTTGTAGTTAAAAAGTTTATTTCAGGCAGACCTCTAGTGATGAGGCAGTGGGACTACTTGCCAAACTAGTAACCTATGTTAGGTTAGCATGTAAGCCTGAATCGTATCAGACCAATGGAGAAGGACTTGCTGTTCCCATGGGATACTCTCCTCCTCTGAGCTAGGAAGGCAGCATTGCCCATTTTTTGTTCACCCAATAGTGCCTCAGGAAGTGTTGTGCATAGATCCGGACCATGGTGAGCCACAAAGGGCAGGCAGGGAATGTCAGGATAGCCTGTTGGGGGTCGCTCTGCACATTGAAAGAGTGAAATGGTTGTGGGAGGCTGGAATAATTCAAGATGCACGGAAAAGCATGATTGCCCAACCCACTCGCAGGTTTAATAGAACCAGCCAGGTCCCTGTGATCTGCCCCCAATCCCAAGAAAACTGCTTCATTGGCCTAAAGCACACTGCAGCAATTAGCCTGCCAAGTCACACACTGGGATTGGGAGAACATTTCACACCAGCATTCCAGTGCTATGAAAGTCATTTGGCCAACCGCTGATGGGCTGAAAGAAGGAGTATGTCAGTGCTGGATTGGACCAAGAGGATGGAAAGAGAGCTAGGAATGCAGAAGAAGTGGTTGAGACAGCTGGGGCACCCAGACAGTTTGGTTTCCATGGTGGGTAAAAGATACAAAAGTGCCATTGATGGAAGTGTTACATGACTCTGGGCCCAGCTGAGGCTGGAAAAAAGGGAAAGTGCTGAAAAACAGATGAATTTCACCACTGCTTCTATGCTAAGCTATTACAGTATTTCATTCCACTCTGTCAGAGTTGAAATGACAGCTGAGACAATGTTTTGGCTCTGAAATGTAACCATGATGATAAAAGCACATTCTTGGGCGTAGTATGACATATGTGGCCCAACCATGGTCCTGTACAGGGATGAGGATCACCTTCCTTGACCTGCTCTTTACCCTCCCCCCAATAATCCCAACACTACATTTGCTCATTTGGCTGTTGAAGGTATGACTTCAGCTCACTGTCCACAATTACCCTGTCCTTTGCCTCAGTTGTGCTGTCCACTGTTGTGACACACAGTGTTATGTACGTAACAAAATACACCATCCTAGGTGTAGTCTCTTGCAGTTCTCCATGGTATCTCTAAGCCCCCATTTCTGGGCCTGCACCTGTAATTTGTACAGACCCCTCTTGCTGTGTATCCCCCTCCTCTGCTGTGCCAACTTTTCTTGCCAACTTAGTGTCAGCAAACATCAGCAGCCTGTTGCTGACCCCTTCCTCCATGTCATTAATAAATATGTTAAAGAGCAAAATCCTCAGCATCATCCTCAGAGGTACTCCAGTCAAAATGTCCCTCTGGCTGGAATGGTGACATCTATCACCACTCTCTGCTTCCTATCGCTAAGTCAGTTTGTTATCCACTTTGCTAACCATTGCCTTTGCACTTTCAAGATTTCATATTACATTATTTTCTCAATGAGAGTTCCATGCAGTACAGTATCAAAGGTTTTGCTGAAGTCCAGACAGACTGCATACACAGGGTTCTATTTCATAAGGGTGAAGAGAAAACGGTGAAGACAACAATGGTGAGTGCACATCACTGAAAAGCAAAATGGTGATGTACACTGCAGCAAAAGGAAAAGACAGCAATGTCTCCAGTACTTTCTCTGTGGGGGGCAATCAGTAACTACTTTTTTATGTGGCGGGCTATGCTCCTGTACCCCCCACAGCTCCTCTAATTAAAATAATCACACTCGGGGAGATGACACTGGGGACAGGGGCTAATCAATGGGGGAATACAGTTTGGCAGGGGAAGAACTTTGGGGATGGGCAATCTGCAGGGGGGAACAAACTCGGGAGGGTGGGGGAACAGAAGTGCAACAAAAAAAAAACCCTCTCTGAAAGCAAAAGCGCTGAATTTACCATGTGCTGTTAACAGCGTATAGCCCATGTTGCACTATTTTTACCTTGCCCAAATTGAGTCGCTCATATTGACTTGCTGTATTCACAGTATACCCACACACAGTCAGGTAGATGTCCACTTCTCTCACTACCTGCTTAAAAAGAGAATCAGGTTGATACAACAGAATCTACCTGTTTTGAAACCATGTTGTGTGCTTGAGAAGAGCACATTCTCTTCTGTGTGCTGAACTACCTCGTCTTTTATGATTGATTCAAACACTGCCAGGTACAGTACCATGGTAATGCTCCCAGGTCTATAGTTTCCAAGGTCTGACCTTGCTTCCTTCTATTTTAAGAGGACATCAATAGCTGTTTTAGAGTCTAGCACTATGTCCCTGTCTAGGAGGACATATATGTATAGTTTATTTTGAATTTTGCAGAAATAAAAACTCTATTCTTTGTGAGAATGCTCTATTGTCTTACCAAAATGAAATATTGACATGGTACCGTACTAGAGAGCAGCTCTATTAGCCTTCTGGTAACACTTGTATTGTATGTAGGAAAAGAACATTTCAAGTAAGAGGTAACTAGAGTTACTGTCTTTGTATTTGTTAAAACCTAAAGGGGACAGGGCATATGTGCTAATTGGCAACAGTCAGTAATGTGCAATGAAATGTATACCTAGTTCAAATGATGCACATTTAACTGTTTGTGAATAGACACTGATGTGATAAAGTGCTTTCAACTGTTTTCTTACAGACAGCATGCTGCAAACTATTTTCATTGAACAGGTTGTTTAGAGTTTTAACTATGCCATGGTTTGTGTACAGAATGCTAGTTATGAGCTGTTGTCCTATCAGAACCATACTCAGAGTACTGTGCACACACTTTGACATAGTAAAAAGTCCAGACCACAGGTTCCACGACAAGAACTGTAACAGAATGCTGCCCATAAAAACAAAACCATGCAAAATATAGTTTTTCATATCACTTTTATTCAGATACAGTAACCTATGGATCATTTAGGGGAATGAATATCATTTCAGAAAATAAATTTATAAACAGCTGCCAATTAGAAGTGATTTTCTGTCCTCTTTAAATGTTGAGTATCATGGAATATACTGCCTAGTTTCCTAAAGGGCCCTATGGGGTAGATAGATACATCATTTGAACATTCTTCGTTCATATACGTTTAGCTTTGTTTATTTTACAGTTTATTTCCCTTGCATAACCCAAGTGTGGTGCAATGCTTCATTTCACTGGTGGAGCTTAGTCCCTTTTATAACTACTGCAGGCTGAAATGCTAAGTGGTTCAGTGACTTTCTCATGGACAGCCACACAGTGAGCAAGTATCTCTAGTGGAATTCAAACCTGGATCTCCTTGTTCGTATTTCTGCATAGTTCTGCTTTCATTTCCATTTGCCTGTTTTGTAGTTCTAAGTACATATCTGCCATGTTTTACACTCATTATATACCGTACTTCTTGCATTTTAGCTTAATTAGTCATACATTGTTTGCTATCTGCATAGCATTGTGTTCTTTGCACTATACTATTGATTATACTTTTTTTTTGCCATTTATAAAGTGGGCTGTGAAAATCCTGTAATCTCATTGGTCAAAACACATTACGTGATCGCCGATTATTTTCTGATAAACACACATCTCACTTGAATAGCATAGTTTTGTAAAGAAATACAAAATCACACATACCCTCATAATGCAAAGCACCGTGGGCTGTATATGCAAATCACCACAGTATATTATGCTGGTTCAACTTTAAGCAGAAATGCATGGTACCAAAAGGTCTCTCGCACAGTCTGCAAACGGTGCTAACAGAAGACTCATACATGGGTTTCATCCTACCAGGACTCATCAGTGTGCCTCGTCTGTGTGACACCCCAGTGGAATGAACCAGCTACCCAGTTAGTTTTATAAAGCCCATTTTAAAAGTGGGATAACACACTTCAGGGTGTGCAGTCATAAGGGAATAATTTAGTTTGCAGGTGGTTGTAGCACTCCATGCACGCATTACTTCCTTTTAACTACACATCCGGTTGTGTTATCCCATACAGGTACTTTTTCCCCTTGTACCCCTCCCTTGGCTCAGTGTGCCTTTCCTGGTTACCAGTTTTGAATGAATATATAGTCACTAAGCTTCATTGCAGTCCTTGCCCTAACACTGAATGATACGGCATTTTAATCAGAGGCTAAGTAACCCTTTAACTATCCTCTTTTAATGCATACCACTGTAACAAAACATACTTTAGCTCCACAGGTAAGGAGTTTCAGCTGATTGGCACACCATAGGCTGAGGCTTTGCTTCTAGTATCACTCTACAAATTATGAGCAAGATGTACCACAATCAAGGGCACTGATTTATCATCACAGAAATGGTCAGAACTCAGGAATGTTTCTTAAGTGTACTGTTTTGTAGAGTTTCTAATGTTTAGTGGATCAGCTGAGTTTACTACAGACTGAGCACTTTCATTAATTTTAAAGGGTGACAGTCACTGAGGAGGGGAGGTTGTGATGGTCACCATCGAACATCAAAATTGGGTGTTGGTGGGAAGAGGGTGGGCTTAGGGTGCTGCAGGGTATGGAGACACTAGGAACTTTGTTTGGCACAAACAAGTACTTTTCACTCTTGATGGTGGCCGATCATGCAAGTTGGTAGGCTGTGCCAGTCGACCACCGTGGAATTATATAATACTAAAAATTGTGTATTCTGGGGTGAGATGGATGGGATTAGGGTACTAACACAGTGTGGGGACAAGGGGAGAGAAAGTGCAGGGACCTTGGTCAAGAGAATGGCTACTGGGGTTCAATGCCAAAAAGTGTAAAATCGTGCACCTGGGGCACTGTAAACCAGTAGCTGAATATAAAATCGGGGGAAGCATTGACAGTTACTAAGTAAGAAAGAGACCTTGGAGTTATTTTATCTAATGATCTAAAAGTGGCACGGCAATGTGAGACAGCAGTGGGTAGGGCCAGCGGGATGCTGGGGTGCATAGGGAGCGGTATCTCCAGCAGGAGGAGGGAGGTGGTGTCACTACTGTGTCACTTGATTGTGTGACCCTGCCTGGAATATTGTCTCCAGTTCTGGAGGACACACCTCAGAAAGGACATAGGCTGGAGGCAGTACAGAGGAGGGCAACTAAAATAGTGCAGGGGTTGCATCAAAAACCCTATGAAGAGAGACTGAGGGATCTCAACGTGTACACCCTGGAAGAGAAGAGAGTGAGAGGGGGCAAGATAGAGACTTACAAGTACCTCACAGAAGTGAACAGAGTGCAGCAGGGGAGTCTCTTTCAAATGAGAAAAAACACCTGGATCGGGGGCATAGGAAGAAGCTGGGGGGGGGGTTTAAGAGGGATATGAGGAAGTACTACTTCACTGAAAGAGTTGTGGATGACTAGAACTGACTACCAGCGAATGTGGTGGAGACAAAAACAGGAGGGAGCTTCAAACATGTCTGGAACAGACATAGGGGAATATAAATAAATAGGCAGGGAGGAGGAGGGAGGGTCACTGAAGACCAGTTAGAGTCTGCACAGACAGACTAGGCAGGGACCATCTGGGCAGACTGGGTGGACTAAGTGGTCCTTTTCTTCCAACAAATTCTATATTCCTAAGAGGTTGCGTTACTGGTTTGAGCTGAGCAGGAGGGTGAAACATTTGTAACATAGCCAAGGGTGAGAAAGGGACTTTTTTTAAACTTTTTCTTATTACCTCAACTAACGAGTACCTGAATATTTGGCCAAATATTTGGGAAAAGGTATTTGCACAACCCTCACCTGGATCCCTATTGTAAATGAAACATACTCTGGTAGTCCCGTAGTGCCCCCTGCTTGCCTCAATCCCCATAGTAGAAGAAAGCATACACCAGTAAACTAGTGGTACTACCCCCCCCCCCATGTTTCGATCCCTGTTGTTAAAAGAAGCATACCCTGGTAGTTAAGTGGTACCTCACCCCTGCCCTGATCCTGCCCCATTATATAATAAAGCCCCCTCCCTGCTCCCTCCCACTCAGCACCATCCAACCCCATCTGGATCTGACACCCAAGTCACTATAAAAAGCCTGTCAGTGAATGCGAGCAGACTGGTGGATGACAGCTGGCACAGACCTTCCTCTCACAACTTTGGCTGGCTGCTGTCTAAGTGAAGACTAGAAACAGCCCCAGCCCTTGGATAGAGTGGCTCCCTTTTTCCACACAGAGCAGGTAGATGCGGGATATGGCAGTCCTTCAAGGACTGATGTGTCCTTTAAAAACCTACTAATGCCTCAAAGAAAACTTTGAAAAACATGATATTAGGTACAATTCAGCTTGCATTCCATATATATTCTATAGATTTCTCCTCCCCAATATTTATTACTGAGGAAATGTGCATGAATACATGATCTTTATCCAGTAGAGTTCATCTGCCGCTTTAGTTTACTCTCTACTTCAAGTCATAATACTGTGTTGTGACATCATAGTCTGTTGCCATGGGAGTAACTGTGATGTCACAAGGGGACATCAGGTAGGGAGAAATCAACAGGAATAGATGAACTCTTCAGGAACAGAGATCCTGTTTTCATGCAAATGACCTCAGTAATAAATAATGGGGAGGAGGAATACAGAACTAATGTGAAATACAAACCAAACTGTGTCTAAATGCTATGTTTTGTTGAAGTTCTCCTGAAGGCATCTGCTGCTCTTTAAAGGGACTGCCATTTTGTAAAAATAAAAATAAAATTAGGAACAAGGTCAGCTCGGAGGTCTGGGAGCACCTGGCCCAGGCAACACTTAGCCCCAAAAACATACTGGGAGTGCAGGGAGACACTTACACAGAGGGTGCACAAGCATTACTGCTGCCCCTCCATAGCATAATGCTGCCACTCTCCACAACCCCTCTCTAGCCAGAATTGCTTTCTGTTAATAAGTGGCACTGATCAGGTCAAGCAGGCTTCCACTTAGGGCTGTGGGTAGGTGAAACTTTCTGCATATGCAGAGATGCACTTCTGTGCACTCGCAACCTCCTTACACACTGCTGAGTGTGGAAGTCCTCAATGGACTGTTGCTGATTGGATCTTAAGTCATGGCAGGGCATTTGTATTGCTTTGGAATGTATGGCGTCATGACCTCATGACATGACTCTTATCTGTGCAGGGCAAGCAGCAGCTACTACTCAGGCAAACAAGGACAGAAGGGGGATTTTTCCTAGGCAACAAAGAAACACCAGAAATAAAACAATGAACAGTACTTTTTATGTTTGCTTGCACGCATGCACAAGAAACATCTTACAACAGTACCACATTTCAGAGGTGTGTTAGTGTTGTGGCCAATGCAGTGGATGCTTCACTGGGTACATCCCTCAGCCACCAGTTAAGGGGGAAGCTGCCGAAGACAGCAGCTTCAAACAGAGCCAAGAAGTTGAAATGAATCTGCCGCTGCAATCACGAACAGTTTCATCACTGCAGCGGCACCTCCTCCCTCCCTTGCAACCTTGTCGGCTCCTGCTGCCCAGCACTCTATCCCTGGCCCTTGCTCCACCAATAACTTGTTTGTTCTGTGTACCTTTCTTGGGGAAACAAGTAATCAGCCGTGGCTCCTGCTGCCCACCACACACTCCAACAAAAGCCGACATCAGGGTGCCCAGTCCCCGTGTCAGCATGTATCCCTCCTCCCTCCATTAATGTGGCACACTGGGAGCCCACCCCAGTGTGCCAAAATGTTTCTGACACTGGGATGCCCACTCCTGGTGTTGGATGCACCCCCCCAAAACTGTCTGTTATCTGCCAACATCAGGGGGCCCAATCCCCATGTCGGCATGCCCCCCCACCACTATTGTGGCACACTGCGAGCCCACCCCAGTGTACTGAAATATTTTGTGTTTTTTTTTTTTTAAACCTGTAAAAGAAAGAAAAGCATCTCCCCGGCGTCTTTTTTTTTTTTTTACCTGTAAAATAGAAAACGGTCCACCATCATCTCCCCAGTCCCCCTCCCCTTCCAACGAGCACACCTCCCTTCGCCCCCCACCATACTTACCCTGGGAGGTCAGGAGCAGTGATCTTCTCTAGACCGGGACACATCTGCATTCTTCAAAGCCAAACTCCGAACTGAGGAATCGGGTAAGCACTGTATAATGGGAGTCAATGGGGGTTTCAACTTAAGCTGATATCTCAGCCATTTTTAGGAATTGTGGTCCCAAATTTTCAAAATGGGGTTCTTGGGACCCTAGCTCGTGAACATGGCACTGTCATTTCATTTCTCAGTCCCAAAAGGTGATTTCGCAGTCACTGCTTGGAACCATCTTTTGGGACTCATTAACGAAATGACAGTGGCACTGTTCATGAGGTGGGGTCCCATGTTGCAAATCTGGTGAAAAAATTCCAAGAAATGACTGTGGTACAAGCGTGCATTGCACAGTTTTGACACACACTTGTAGCTTCACCAATTTTTTATATTTTAACTCCAGATTTTCAACATTGCCATTTTTTCACACCTCCTTATAAACAGTACAGTTGTCATTTTTCACATCCTGCCTGAAATGTATTGTCGAACCTGAGAAACAGAATGGTGTGGCCACTGGAGAAATTGACTTTTGGGACAGATTAACAAAGTCATAGTGCCACTGTTTATGAGAGAATGTCCCAAAATGCCCATGCTGAAAATTTGGGGGAAAAATTCCCAAAAGTAATTGTGTTACAGGCGTGCGTTGCGCAGTTTCTATGCACACTTGTAATTAAGTTTTCATATTTTCACTCCAGATTTTCAGCATTGCCATTTTTTCACACCTCCTCATGAACAGTACAGCTGTCATTTTTCACATCCAGCCTGAAATGTGTTCTCCCACCTGTGGCGCAGAATGGCATAGTCGCTTCGCGAAATCACCTTTCAGGATTGAGTAATGAAATGATAGTGCCACTGTTCATGAGGTGGGGTCGCAAAAAGCCCATGTTGAAATTTGGAGAGAAAATACCAACAAATGCTCGGGGCATTAGGGTTTCCAACAATAATGCCCCACCCTGTAGAGACTGACAGGCGTGGGGGGGGTGACTTGGGGTCATCGGCCGTAATGCTCATCCCATTCCCTTGTCCAAGCTTTTAACAACTGGTCATTGTTTAATACGGATTCATTCAACCTCCAGCTATTTTCTTTACACCTCGGGGAGTCATCCCACCCTACTGTAATAAAAATAGATTTATGATCAAGAAAACTCCTATGCATGGGAAGCCAAGTTTAGGATTCTAAAAACAGGGGTGATAAACATAAAATCAATACGGGTAGAAAGAGGCCCTCTGAAGTAGGTGTGCTCACCCGATGGAAATTTCTGTCTATATGAGTCCACCAGGCCAGCCGTGTTTACAATATCTTGTAGTGCTACAGACTCACAAAAAAGTTTGTAAACCCTTATCAGACTGGGAAAAAACACAATTAAAGTCTCCTGCCCACACTATGAATCTAGCCGTGTGTAGAAAGGGCTGGATTTCCCTAGACAGTGCTACCCTCTGGGCTTTGGTTTGAGGGGCATAAACAGAGAAAAGTCTGAACCTCTCTAAATGAAAAGTAAAATCAATCATTAACGCCCTGCCAGGGTGTATATCTACCAGTCTGGAGATTCTATATTGAGGATTGGCAAACAAAATGCCAATGCCATCGAACACATCTTCTCCACCAGACCAAAAGGCAGCACCTTTGGTCCAGGATTGTGAAGCTAAAGCGAAGTTCTTTGAGGGTCTTAAGCCTTGTGTCCTGTAAACAAAAAAAATCTCCTGTGATGTTGCACAATGCATAAAATACCCACTAACTTTTCTTATGACTTTTTATACTATTGGCATTGATGGTTGTCATTGAAAGAGAGCGCGTGGGAAAGAGAATGGGGAAGTAAAACCAGAGTACTGCAGATAGTCTCAGGGAGTTCTAGATAACTGGCAAAAGAACTAGGCACAGGAGGTTGTGTCTTCCTCCCCTCTGTCTTCTACATCTGATGAAATGTCAGTAGTGGTAGAGGCCATAGATGATGATTCAGCTTCGTCAGTAGCTGAATCTCCTTTATCTCTGTCTACAGCTAAGGAGGCAAATTTGTTCCCCTTTTCCAAGAAGAACAAGGGGGAGGGGGGCCTTTACTATTTTTGACCTCAGGGACTATCTTTCCAGGTCTCAACCTTTTCTTAGAAACCACAGTCTTAAAGGATCCTTGATCGGGTCGGGGGCATCACGCCCAGGGGAGCAGTGTCATGGGTTAGGATACTGCCTGGACCACAGTCCTCAGTTTCCTCTATGGGGATCTCAGGTGCAACAGGGTCTACTACCATGCATGCTTCCTCCTCTATTATGTCTGCTGACTGTTCCGGGGATCATTTACTGATACTGGTAGTATATCCAGAGTCTCCCTGTTGCAGAGGACGGCTTCTTCCTGAGCTGCTACCCGTCTGGCTTGCAAGTGCTGTGCCTTATCTGCATTATTATGCATGGGACGGACAGTCATTTTTATTATGAGATGCTCAAGGACATTTACCATAGGCATGACCTGTCTTCTGTCTTCTCACAGACATTGCATTTAAAAAGATTGAGGCAGTTAGCCAATGCATGCCCACATTCCAAACAATGACTATATCGTGTTGCATCACATGCGAAGCTCAGATGTGTTCTGGCCCCGCATTTAAAACAAGCCCTTGGCTGATGAAGGTAAAATAGTGACCCCTATCTTTACCCCCAGAAAAGCTATTTGGTAAATGGACAGGCCCTAAGTTGGAGGAAAATAACTTTACTTTGATTTTCCACCCCCTCGTTCCAAATCTGCTCATTGTTCAAAATGGGAAGAGGTTTGTCTAACACCTCACACCTCTGCCAGAGCCAGAACAAAATATCTTCCACATTAACACCCTCATTATGAAACATAACACTTATGATCTTAATTAGGGGTTTAGTGAGTGGGACTGCAAAGAATGGGGCCCACAAAGGGACGTTTTTTAAAGTGTGGTACTAGGCCCGCACTCTTTCAAGGTTAGTGGCATTCTTGAAACTAATATCATAATTTCCATTTTCAATATGGATGAGGGCAAACATTTCAGAAGAGAAAAACTTCATGGACCCTTTCAATAGATTTTTTTGCCAAGAACAGTTTAGCTGGGGGGGTCTTCTAAGCCCCCTTTGTAGATGAGTCAGACAGCGTTCCTTCTAGGGACAGGTTCTCCTTTATTCTGGAATAAATCTGCCAAATGAAACATGGGCTCCAACCAAGCTCGTTGTTGTGGGTCAGTGAGAGTTTCAGGTTCAGGGCCCATCAGAAAAGTGTTACTGATGTTACTAGTAGTAGCAGATGCTTCTAGGTTAGAGCATTAATGGGGGATGGTTCACCTCCTGATTATGATCTGGTGGAAACAATATTCTGGTCTGTGTGCTCATATATATTCTGATCAAGTGCAGTAGCCCGGGGTTGTATAACAGCTGAAGTGATTTCTTGTGTTTCTGGTGGAGCACTATCGTTCATGGTGACCATCATAATTACATTACTTTGAAGGTCCTGAGCATATTTTTGCACCTGTGGATATTCTGGGTCAGGAATCCACTGATCCCCAGGAAAGAAGACCCACCTGGCGTCTTCCAATGCATTACCCGGGGACAAGGTCTCAGTCTCAACATCTGAGCTCCTTGGAGGAATCGGGGTGCAGTTACTGACAGAGGTACTCGGGCGTTCTGCTACTGGGAGCTGCATTTCACAGTGCACAGAGTCAGAGATGCATAAAGAGTTAAGCTGCTTACCGGCAGTAAGTTCGGTCCCAGGATGATCCAGATGTTGTTCCTCTTGGCCGCTGCCTCAGTGTTTCTGTGGGCCTAATCTTTTATGGAGTTTTCGGTTCTTTCTTGCCCTTCACATCTTTCCTCCTGCGGCTCTTGGCACATGAGTGAAGACTCGTAACTGCAAGCTGCAATTACTGGAGATATGCTAGTAGGACCATCAGCAGCAGAAGAGGGACCCGCAACCTCAGGCGGGGCCACTGAGCCCTTTGATGCAATGGTGTCATCGACCAGCTGATTCCCACAGACAGACAGCTGTGAACTCCTGACAGGTACATGGCTAGCCTTTAAAGAGGCAATTCTTACTGTAGTTTGTTTTGCTTATGTTGTAACTGCAATTCTTCTTCCTCTAGTTGAGATAATGATAGCTCAGACTGCAGATGGGATAGTAGTTCTGAAATACAGGGATCTTGTTCAGGCTGTTTCATAGATACAGCGTGATCATTGTTATTAGCCAAGTCCTCAGTAGAAACAAATATCTCCGAACCCATACCTTCCTCCATTATTTCTTCCATAATGACAGTGCTTTCAACAGCCTCTTGTGAGTTTAAGTAAGGGGAGGAGGCTAGCTCTCCTACCTCAGGCACACCCATCCTCTCCAAGGGAACACCCGAAGTGGCCATCTTGGGATGACAGCCAAGGTTTCCCCTACTGGCGAGTAGGGAAATTGTCCTGGTGTCCTGGCCAAATTTCCCCCATTCATTTAAAATACCACTAACAGCTTAATCTGGTTCAATGTCAGTTGGCATCCAACTGTATCCCCTGCCCCCGAGAGGAGGCTGAAAATAGGCAGAATTGTCCAGTCCTCTTTTCCCAGTCAACAAAAAACAAACTAACTAAATGCTATCAATCAAGAAGTCCAAGTTTGGAGGCGGGCTTGTCTTGCGTAGGGACTCTACAGCTGCAGTGTTCACACAGCTGTCAGGAGCCATCTAGTTGCTCATGGCAACCTCCACATACATAGCAGCTTCCCTGACAGCAGTTGACTGTGTAAACTTCTTTGATAAACTTATTTTAAAAACGGCAAAGAAACTTGTTTTCTGTTTTTTTTTTTAATTCATTTTGCAGTAGTGCAGCAAAAATGATAGTGGTGATGCTCTAGATTTTTAATATTGCTTTATGCGTGAAGACCGATAATGCTGATATGGAGATCTGTTCCATAAGTGAATTTATTCTGAGCGATGTAGACACTGCATGCTTTTATTAGCAATGATGAAATCAATGACGAACGTGAGCATATATAGTACATACCAGCTATGCATTCAGCAAAAAACACATAGAGATGAAAAAAAACTTTATCATGTAGACAGTGACATCCACATTATGTATAATTTCTTTCTTTTTCCCAATTTCAGAATTTGTAAATCCAGATTACACACACCCGTGATCTCATTAAACAAAACTGTGATTGGACTGTGACACATCCGCTCTTTCTACAGTAGATGGTACCACTGAAATCTCAACAGTGTCAACAAAGCGATACTGTACAGTCCCGTAACTGACCTCATTCAGTCCACAATCGGCCCAGTGAAAACAAGATGGCACAAATGCTGAAAACATGTTCATGATCAAAAGAATCATTCATTACAGCCACCAGAATACTGAGAGAAGAAGCTACTGATTCAAAACAATTTTTGAACCCATCCTAACTGATGAAGTGATGCCGGAGATAGAGTGGGGGGGTATATGTTGCTGACATCAGTAACACAGCACTATGGCACTGGTGTGGACGATGTAATGCCAAAGGTAAACATAATTACACCCACAAAAATAAATAAAATGTAAAGCCTGATAGAAATACAGACATCGACTTCAGCCTATATGGAGAACTCCTTCCTCAGCTCCTGTCTCTATGGAACACTAGCCCACAATGTTGTCATCAAACCTATGTGAATGAAAAAAATGTAAACAATTTACCTTATAACCCCCATGGGACTTGCCGTTTTATGCCTCCGAATGTTTCTCCTGCTGCCTCTGGCGTCCGCCCGCTTCCTCACAGCACCTTTGCCACCTGGCCCCAGCCCACTGGTCACCCCGGTGTTCCCTTCATCCCCCAAACAGCCCCAGTAATTTAATCCAGCCCAGTTTGGTCTTAAAACTTTAAGCGTGACTGCCGGCATTCCTCCTGTGCCACCGGCGATCGCGCATGCGCCCTGCGGGGCTTTGATTTGCCGACTGCTTGGTTTGTGGTCAAATTGGAGGAGTATTTCTTGGTCCCAGTGCCCCATCTGAGCTAAATGGGGACAGACGACCTCAGAGGGGTTGACGAGAAGCCCCAGAAGGAAAAAAATAAAAAGCTTTACACGGGGCATATAGCGGGGCTCATGCATATTAATGAGCCCTGCATGAATACAGATAAGGTAGCTGTCTGCCACCTATGGAGTACATGTATCAGCTGCAGCCACAGCAAGATGAGTGGGGTTTTAGAGTAAAATAATAAATGTGTTCAAGAGAAAATTGTTGGGGCTACACAACTGTGAGGGGGGGGGGGATAACAATCTAGAAGAGATATATTTGGCTGCACCAGGACTTTATATGTAGTGACATGGTTCAAATTGCTATAAGAACTGAATGGCAGCCACCATCTTTGCAGCTATCAGCCAATCAGAAGCCAGTATTAAACCAAGGGGCTCCTGGGACATTGCCAGAGATTTGTGGGGAAAAATCAGGGACAAACCCTAAATGCCAAAATACTGCCCAATAAAAATACGCAAACTGATTTTGACAGTTTGGGCAGCTAACTGAAACTTTTGGATTACAGGGAAAATGCCCAGAACTGCCTGGAGCAGTGGATCAGTTAGAGTTGGAAGTGAAAGAGTGAACAGCTCAAACTTTTGAGCAGTTGCTTCCAGAAGGAGCATAGGGGAATCAGCGGGAAGAGGCCATGTTTGCCTTCCTGCCACGTTCCCTTGCATGTGAACTGCCTTTTTCAGAAGTTGGACCTGTTCCAATTTCCAGCTTTGGAACTGCATCAGAGGAAAAAGAGAAGTGTCATTGCAACTTGTGATTTAGACCGAAGACTTGTTCCAGAAGCGATTGGCCCAGCTTGTGAGAGAACTTTGCTGGGATTGCACGGTTTGCTCAGAGAAGCTGTCATTCACAACTGAACTGTATCTGAACTGTCATTTAGAGCAATTGAATGTGCTGAATGTGTTTCGTGGGTTGCAATTTGGTTCCCCATGGTCAGATCCATTATGCCAGCTGGAGGCTTCATCAGCAGAAGATCACAAACTTTTGCAGAACTGCTCATCCTATCTGGACCCTGCCATTTTGTCTTAGGCTGTGACTCATGCCTCAGAGACCTTCTCAGCGAAAGACTAGCCTGGGGATTTGGCCCCCTGTTCAACACCATTGAGCAGGTAGCAACCACCTGGAGGTGAGCTGTGTCAGCCCTGCTTCCCCTGGCTTCCCAGATTATCACTATGAGGTCTACATCTCGCCTGTCCAACAACCAGGCTCTGGTAGTATCAGGACAAACCAGGGTAGCTCCCTGCATCAAAAGCCAAAATTCTTGTGGTACCATCTAATTGTTTCTTTTCACTGGGTTCTTGCAAGTAACTGAGCCATCTGGCTTGGATTACAAATTATTGGGTCGTGTGTATGTTTTACTGTTTTCCTTTCTTAAGAGCCCCAACAACAGCTGCAATACCTGCCACCCCCGGGCAACACTTCAGGCTAGCCTGCATGACATACTGGGTACCCAGGGTTGTTGGACTGGTTAATTGGGACTTACAGTGCATGTGGAACAATCCTGATTCAAATGGTGTACTACATGTTTATAGAGCTAGTGGGGGTTGTTTCTTATGAGATAAGAATGTTATCTCGTGTTGGTTTGGGCAAGAGGACTGCAAAGCGAAGCTGAGCGGTTCTGTCAGCCCAAACCAGTATGAATAACGTCTGTCATCGTAACCCGCTAACTATAACTATATTATATAGCAGTGGAACTGCCTCCACCCCAAAAGACTACAATTGTTGTTTTAAATAATGTCAGAAATGGGGCTAATTGGAAGCATCAGTTCTGTGGTGCCGGTGGGGATCTTTGAGGCAGGAAGGACGCTTTTCAGCATCAGTGGGAAGGAAACGCTGATTACAGGTTTTCATGTTTCTAAAGTTTTGTCAATTTCTGCTTCACTATGTGTATTTTTTCACAGCGAGATTCCCCTGGTAGCTGATTCCACCGTGGCGACTCCCACAGTAGCAGTCTGACAAACAGGAGTCACCACAGTGGGAATCGGTTGTGTGGAGTAGCATGAGGCAGCAACTGTATGCTCAATAAGAGGTACAGTAATACTGCACTCTGATTGGTGGAGGCATTTCTACTGCTATTTGTAACACTGCAATAAATGAGTAGTCAAATGCAACATTACCATTTGTCCAAATGCAGCATGTGACAAATGGAGCGGGTATTAATCCACCAGTAATGTCCACTCCTGCAATCTCTGCCACATCCAGCAGTAACCAAAGTCACATACAATAATCCACAGTGTTGTAGTACCCATATTAAACCACAGGCAAAAACGCTTGCACAGTATATAAAAGTATTACTGATAGCTCCAACTCACCCACCTGATGGAAATGTCAGTGTCAATGTGCAGTCCAGTATGTAAGCGAGTGTAAAAATGGAAAAGTTCAGTGTGACATTTTCAGTTTGTGAACTGGTTGATTACAAGGCTCTGAAATACATTTGTCATTTTCGCAAAGTGTGCAGTGATGTTCGGGCACTTTGGTGCACAGATGTTGCTCCTGGTACAGTGCCCGTTGTTGCAGTACCTTTGAACTGCACACTAAAGTCAGTAAAGCAGAACAACATTGGATGAAAGACATGGATCTAAAAACAGCTATGTTCCTACCATATAACTGGATGTAGAAAAGGTGAAATTTCTGTAGCACGGGGGGGGGGTTGTAGTTAGCACTCATGAAATGAGCAGTAACTTTTGACAGCTGTCTACCTCTCGCCTTCTCATCCTTCATAATCGTAACTTTTAAAAAGTCTACTACTATCAGACATATATTTCATTAGAGATCTTCATTCTGAACAGGATTATTGCAACGGCTTAAAAAAAAGATGACTAAGATCATTTGTGCACTCAAGTCTTGTGGCATCATCCTACTATGGAACCTACAATACCAGCCGAATGGGTAGAGACAATGTTCTTACAGGTTTTGTTGGAACTACAAGACAAGAAAATTCAAAACGGAATAAATGTTGAGAAAATAAAAGTCCTTGAGGAGAGGTCTGTGGTCACGGAAAAGAAAACTGATGCAAACACACAGGCCTGTCAGGATAACAGGAGTAGACTATGACAACAAGATAGCCTGATACATTCCTTAGTGGACAAAATAGATGATCTCGAGAACAAAGGTTGGAGGAACAACCTCAGGTTTGTAGGTTTCCCGAAGAAGCAGAACTGGGGGACTGTGCCACCTTTCTGACTCACGTTCTCTCTCAAGTGCCGAAACTCCCAGGAGATCCCTGGTTTGATATCGAGAAGGCCCACCGATCCCTGGCACCTCTACCAAAACCAGGTGACCGCCCCAGACCAATTTTAGCCAAGTTCCTATACTTCCCGATTAAAGAAAATATACTAAAAAGAGCAAGAGAACTTAAGCAGCTGAACTGGCAAGGTCATCCAATAATCATATTCCCAGACTACTCCACAACTTAACAATCGAAGGAAAGAGTTCATTCCCATAAGGCATGGACTACACAACTTGGGGGTCCCATTTTGCCTCCGTTATCCAGCACAGCTAAAGTTAGTGGTGAAAGGGAAAGTTATGATGTTCAACACATCCGCCTCAGCTATGGATTTTATTAAACAAAATTGGAGCAGCTCACCTAGGAGATCTAATGCTAGAATTCATCCGAGAGAAGGCAATGAGCCCCCTGCAATGAGTCCTCAAAAACAGAACCCATCTGTCCACCAGACACCAAATGGGAATCACTGGAAATCACATCCTAAAAGCAAAAGAAAACAGAGAAAAGGGAAACTCTTCGACAATCACTTCGCCAGTTTTGCGGAATCTGGAGAGCCTACAGTGAGCCGAAACGCCAGCCCTGATAGAGACTGAAGAAGAAGAATCCAAGGAGGTGGAAATTTCTAAAAGCTTGCTAGTGAAAAACAGATTCGCAGTCCTACCTGATCCAGGTGCTAGCTCTGAGACTGTGTATGAAACTCCCCAGACGCTTGAGAAAGAGACAGTAAACCTAGGGACACCTGTTTTAAACCTAACAGAACCGCAATATCCAGCTGTGACAGTGTTGGAAATTGACAAAATGCTGTCTCTCTACCGAGCTTCACCACAGCTCAAGTCTGAGGCTCCCGTGAGGCCTGCCCTTCAATCACCTCCACCGCTAAACATTGAAGTGGGAATGAGCGGATTGTTAAAGGCAGAAGACACATAAAAAACAAAGATCGGGCTAAGTATCTTATGCCTCGTAAAATGAAGCAAAGGTAATGTTTTATTCGGGGATTGGGATAATCGCAGTGTAATGTCAAGGTGATCATGGCAATCAGCTTAATTTTCTGCACATCATGGTCTCCAGTTTTCGGCAGCTATTTTTTCACTTGAGTTGCTGCTTTGCCTTTTACACTGTCAGTTCCCCATTTCACCATTCTCCTCTGTGTATCGTCAGCAGTTTAAGGTTAACCTTATTTTGATTAGATCTGACCTAGGGGTGGATAATGGCGTGCTCCTCGCGACTGCTACTTTCACAAGGGTCAATTGATTCTACTATGGCTGCCTCGAGGAGATGCCTCATCCACTATGCAGTAAGATGGTCATGGGGGTGTGGCTCCTTTTATTTTAACAATCTAGAGATAGGGTAGTTTACTTCTTCCCACTGCTCACCACCTCGAGATAGCTTGCTCAGGTTACACCCTGAGCTTATCTTGACAACAGGCTGTTAAGAGAGGTCTTATTTCTCTTCCCAATCTCATACTGTTAATGATTTAGGTGTTTAATTGCTTTAACTGTTTAGCGCATTCAAAGCTATAGAATCAGAACACGTTTCAAATGAAAAGGGGATCTGGAACAGGTAAAACTGTTTATAAGAACTAAGATTGTGTACATAATTACTTGATTGTTAATGAGTTCACTAGTGCTAGAGAAGAGATTCACAGACTACGATATTTACAACACTCAGTCCTTAGGAAGAGCCTATGGTGCAAACTAATAGTTGTACAGCTCTGTAGAGCATTTGCACTGCTCTCAAACTTCAAATAATACATCATCAGAGATAGACTATTACCTTACTAAATAGCGCTAATTCCTGATAAGTACTCTTAAAGGGTGGCATACACGCTATTCATGTGTCTCTCAACCCCTTCAGTCTGACAAATTTAGCTAAAGGGCAAAGGACAGGAGAGAGTAAGAGGGGAGAGAGAGGTGGGCAATGTTATGATACCTCATGTTTTACAAGCACTAATTAATTTCACACAGTTTTCTGTACTATTATGAGGTACTCTTATATTGTTACAAGGTTATAAACCCATAATAGTGAACTGATTTAGAGGTTCAATATCAGAATACTGTAGCTCGTCCAACAATGTTACTTTGAAAAAAATCTCCCTTTCCCATTATCTCTCTCAACTAGTGTTTTCTTACAACACACTTTCATAATATAAGGGCTGCATGTAATTTTCCAAGGATGGGGTGGGGTGTGTGGAGAGCTAATTGTAGAAATAAGGTCTATGGAACTAGAATACAGAACTTGCATTTTGTATGTACTCTAGACAGAGAAAAAAAAATTTAAAGTCTTACGAAATTTACAGTAGCATTTAAAGCCACCATGAGGGGGAACATCATTTCCTATGCTGCATTCAGGTGGAAGAAAAGAGAACAAGAACTAAAATGCATGGAAGATAAGTTGGTGGCTTTAGAGCTACAATTTAAATCAGACCCCATGACATCACCCAATTCTCCCTTGTATGAGGTAATTACTAAAGATAAGGAATGGAATTAACACCCTAACTGCTAGGAAAGCAGAACTGGCAATTATACGGCTAAAACACAAATATTGGGATGGAGGAGAGAAATGTGGGAAACTTCTGGCCTACGTACTTTAAAAACAACAGGCCAAGAGACACATAAATATTCTCAGAGATGTCAACGGCAAAATACACACTGCAGAAAACAAAATTAATGACATAATGAAAGATTTATATGGTCAGCTATATACCTCTATCACAAACAATAATCCTGAGGCCCTTACATCATTCCTAGAAAAGATAAGTCTCCCAAAAATAACCCCGGCCCAAGCCACGGTATTGGAACAGAATTTCACAATTGATAAAATAAAAAAGGCAATCCTTTCACTAAAAAAAAAAAAAAGGAAAACTCCAGGGATGGGTGGAGTTTTATCAAGTTCTGGCTCCAGTGTTATCGCCAGTCATGCAAAGCCTTTTTTTAGAAATACAAGAAACGGGCATTTTTCCTCCCACAATGATTGAGACAACCACAACAATTCTACCCAAACCTGGAAAAGACAAAGAACTGCCTGCCAGTTATAGACTTGTCTCACTTATAACTGTGAACAGCAAAATTTATGTTAAAATACTAGCCGCCAGACTAGAAGAATTCATTCTAACCCTAATACATCCATCCCAGGTGGGCTTCATCAGGGTAGATACAGCTCTGACCATATGAGAACCCTGCTAAATATGATGCAAATGTCAACATCCTCTCTCACTCCAACCGTTGCACTGGCCATTGACTTCAAAAAAGCCTTTGACTCAGTGGAGTGGCATTACTTATATGGAGTATTGCAACACTTGGACTTCAAGACAAATTTTATTAATGTGATCAGAGCTATTTATGTGTACCCAAAGGCTCGAATCCTGATAAACAACACTATATCATCAACTTTCACCCTAGAAAGAAGGATGCGCCAGGGTTGCCCACTATCACCTCTCCTTTTCATCCTAGCCATAGAACCACATGCGGAAGCCATCAGGGAACACCAGGGCATTTCGGGGATACAGATCAGGGATATAGAGATCAAGTCCTTAATGTACGCAGATGATTTACTAGCAACCAAACAAGATGCACACAACTCTGTGCAACCACTGCTCCATTTACTTGACATTTTCACCAAACTATCAGGGCTGAAGATAAACCAGAGTAAAACCGAAGTCTTGCCATTCAACAAACTATGCCTGGAACCCCCCCCCCCTTTGCAGCTCTAAACCTGAAATGGGCAAAGGACCACATAATTTATCTAGGAATTAAAATCACAACAAAAATATCAAATATTATAAACAACAATCTGGAGCCACTTATTATAAAGATAAAGACTGATTTGGAATGATGGAAACCCCTCAAACTCTCTCTAGTGGGGAAAACAGAAGCATTAAAAATGATTATCGCATCAAAAATCCTATACTTGATCTCACATATAGCCCGATCATCCCTAACTTGTGGTTCAATAGAATAGATAAGCTCTTTGGCAGCCATATCTGGGAAGGGAAGCAACCCAGATTCAGCAGGAATAAACTAAAAGCACATTGGACCAAATGGGGATGGGGTTTACCCTGGATGAAAGGATACTACCTGGCATACAGAGCAGCACAAACCCTGAGATGGTTTGAAATATCCAAAGGATCACCCCCACTGTGGGCCACAACAGAGTCATCCTTGGTAAAGGGCTTTTTGCCTACCATATATATCTATGGGAACCCCAACACAGCCTCCTTCCCATTACTTACAATATCATCATCCATATCCTCCTGGAAAAAACTAGGGAAACTAATAAAAACTGACTTAGAGCACCCAAAATAGAACCCACTATAGGGATTAATAATATTAAAATAGACGGGAAAACAATACACTGGCGAACATAAGAAAATAAAGGTATTAATACTATACAGGATTTACTAATACCAGGATTACCAAACATGGAGTCATTTCAGGGACTACAAAAAAGATACAACTTACCAAAAGAAGATTTTTGGTGTTTTCTGTAAATCAGAGACATTACAGCACCCGATTAGGAAGGTTAAACAACTTTAAATGTCATCTAACCCACACCCACTTCACAGCTTATTAACTAAGTCCAAAGGCAGAACTAACCAAACAGACCAAACCAAAAAGGCAAGAGAAAAATGGGAACAAGCATTAGGTAGGGAAATACCAGAGGAGGAATTGGACTCTTGCTGGGTAGCTGCACATAAACCTATAAGGGACACCCAAAGCAGACTCATCCAAAATAAAGTTTTACACTGGTAGTATAGAATACCATCAGTTTTATTTTCAGCAAACCTAATAAACTCAGATGAATGCTGAATGTGTGGTAATATGCACGGTGATCCCTTCCACATATTATGGACATGCCCTAAGATTATAAATATGTGGAAGCTAGCCCACAACTTAGTACAGCAGATCTTAAATACAAATCTGCTGCTAGCAGCAGACTTATATTCACTGGGCTCAAAAGCACCTGTAACTGATTCTCATCTCTCAAAATGTCAATGGGATTTCCTGATCCTTGTTAGTGTACAACTCAAATGTCTTATTGTCTGTAATTGGAAATCTATGACAATTCCCACTTAAAGAAATTACTGAACAACATTACAATGATAGCAAAATATGAGCGACTGTCCCACATTTCCTCCAACACACTAAAAAATATAACAAGATTTGGGCACCTTTTTTCCAATATATATATATCTCTCTATACACAGTCTACCCCCCCAGCCCCACTCCCAGGGATTGCTTGATCAAACACCTAAGAAAGGCATAGGCTAAATACTAGGTGCATGAGACTATCTCCACTGCTGGCAGAACTTAGGGTATACGGTTTCTCGAAGCTCACCCCCCCACATACTTCAACCAAAGACCAACAGCTCAACAGGCTTCACAACAGACTTTGAAAGAACTATAAAATGAGGTGGTTGGCCTCACACTTAACCACTTGCACCTCCTGTACATAGTTTGTATTGTTTTAATAGTAGAATGTAGAAGTTTATTACTTTTTTTTTTGACAGATGGCTATTCTAAAGCAGATATCCTGACTGCCTATGAGTTGCAAATGTACATACCACATACTTGCACTCTAAAGGTGTGTATAAGGTACATGACATCTGTAAATGGGGTATTTTGACCTTACCCTACTGACATAATATTAAATAAATATTTCAAACCTTAAAGAAAACAACTCCAAAGACAAGGATGAAGGGTTAAGTTGTCAGGGTACCTTTTATTGCACAGCTCTACAATGAGATTAATAATTACACAAAACAAAATATAGAAAGGGGAATAAATGTTTTCCTAAGTCAGAATACACCATATAAGTATAAAGATAATATGGCCATCCACAGTGTCATGAGTGAGATTATCTACTGAAATAATGAACATTTTACTGTAATAAACACAACAGAATGTTGGCTGTCTCCATCCAACTTTAGGACGTTATCACATAAATTATGCCTTGTAACTTATCCAGTTCAACATGTATGACATCTTGCTGTAATCCAAGGTGATATATGATGTAAGTATGTTTGTGCGTACTGTCTTTTAATCAGATAATTAAAAAAATGTTTAACTTCAAGAAATTTCTGTAACGCATATGTAACCCCTAGATGGCGCTATCCCAGGGGCTACTACCCCTGCCTGATTTGCCACTAACAGGATGAGGGGCCTTGATCCAATGGCGGGTGCCTCCACCCAGAGGTCAGGGTTTGCAATAGTTAAACTAACTTGGTCACAGCCCTCTGGGACACTGCAACCCCCCTTTCTTCCCACTAGTGGCCCACACAATATATCAGAATTACCTTCACAGTATACACTTACCCCCAGGTCTGGTTCCAGCACTGGGACCTCCTGTGAAATGAGATACAGTGCAACAATCACAGTACAGTACTTTAACATAGACAAATACCTCAGGCAGTATAACTTTGCTGAAACAAGCAGCTCTGATTTATTTAGGGGATATAACAAGGACAGGGGAAATCAGGTTAATTAGCTTATCACTCTAATAATTACATATGGCTCTGTGACAGGCCATATCCTATCAGTTACTGTCCCTGGGTACCCAAGCCCTAGTGGCTAGTCCAAACCGTGGCAGCTGGTAGGGCCCTTTCACACAGAGAAAAGGAGAATTAAACAGTCAGCAGTACAGTAATTCCATTTGGATTTAATGTGGCATTCAACAGGGAGCTATCCTGAATTAGTACTCACGACCTCCAAATAAGATAGGGTCCTTCAACGTCAGCAGGGCTACTCTTGAGCTCCAAGAAACTCTTCACACATTTATATGGTAAAAAGAAAGTACTATACCAGGTAGGCTGCTTCTCTATCCCAATCGCAATTACTGCACAATACCCGAGAACACACAGCAGATTCAGTTCCTGACAGACCGAGTGCAATCGACAATTTCTCCAGTCTTCTACAGGGTGAGCCTGGTTTCTACTCTTCAGAGATCCTTTGATTCTTTCCACAGGACTGATTCAGTCCTAACAAGCAGTTACACACAAGCTGCAGACCGGAACTCTGGGCCTTACATGTTTTGACTAAACTGTGCACTGAAAAAGCACAGGGCTCCTTCCTTCTTCACTGCCAAAGCTCAACTGAACTCCAACCGACAAAACCGGCACTTCCTTTGAGTTCCTCCCAGTTCTTGACTGGATTGGCTGTCACTCACAATAGACTGCTGCTGTTGGTCCAAAAGGCACTGAAGTCTAAACTACATCTCCCAGAGTCACTGCCCTTACAATCCTCTTGTGGCTGGCTCAGATTATGAGTCCAAGTTCTGATTCGTCCAAGGCACCATTTTAGAGCTAGCTTACCCCACACTGATTGGTCCAGTTCAGCAGTTCAAAACTAGAATGGGGAACTAGCAGACACAGTTCTGACTGCAAAGAAAGCAGGTTAGACAAACTGTAATTTCATTATTACTCTAAATAATTTCTGGCAAACAGTTACATCTTTCAGATAGGTTCCCTTTGCACTCCTAGTGACTGCAAAAATGAAGTGAATTGGCAGCAGCTCGAGTGGTACTCAGAGAAGCACACAGTCCCCCCATACAAACTAATTATGTCTGCAAGCAGACAGCTCTTAAAGAGACAGTACCAGAGGCTCTAAAAACACTCACTGATAAATGGCTTAAATGCCAAACACCATTCAGGCTTGGAGCATTCAAGCAAGCTCCTGGAAGTCTTTTGGGAACCCCCATTTGCAGGGGGGTTACACATAACAGCCCGAAACAGTGCATCATACTCTGACCTAGTCATGCTGCCTGTAACGCAGAAATTGAAAATGGTTTTAAAACCCACAATCATTTTCAATGGAACGCAGTGAATTAACAAGAAGTTATGAGCATGTTTGCTAAATAACTACCGCTTATAATTACAAATGTTTGTTATATAGCTGTTTAGAACATGGGCTTTTTATTTCCTGGTCTCTGATTGGCTGGTACCCCTGCCGGGGGGGTACATTAACTTTCAATAGACGACCAGGAAATAAAAAGTGCCAGCCCCAGTGCCCCTTTACTCACCAAGGTTGCTTTGTGCCCAGTCTGCTTTCTGATTGGCTGAAAGCACCTAATTTAATTTCAAATTGCTGCCATTTTTTTCCTCTTGCTTAGCGAAAGAAACTGGGCCCCATGGCTCCATAGCTAAGTGCCAATTCCCCAAGAGACACACAGATCAGCTTCTGCTGGGCACGTTCTTTCTTTCTTTCTTCTTTTTTTTTTCATTTTCATTCATTGTACCCTATTGTCTGACTCTCTGGGCAGCCGACCAGGATCCTTATCTTCCATCAAAGTCTGTTTCTTGCTTCTCCCTCCTGTAGCCACCCGCCCTCTGGCTCCCAAAAATGAAACTGTTATCTGTAGTGCCTCCTGAGTCCTGACAGCTTGTTTTTTAAATCACTGCACATGTAAAGAAATCCATGCCCCCAGCGCCATGGCTATCCCTTATACTGCTTTTTCTTTTTTGCCTTTTGAATCATGCAGCTCTAGAAGACTCAATTTAAAAATATGACTTAGCGAGTGAGTGAGACAGAGAGTGGGAGTCGGAGAAAGATAGCTGCCCCCCCAACAAGTCATTAACAAGCTTCATACAGTACAGCTGGGGTAAATCGGGGGCATGCTGTTGAGGTGATTAGTGCAGAGTGTCGCTTTTAGAAATAACATTTATATTTTAAAATAGCAGCACTGCGTTAGCACATCATGTGCTGAGTTCTATTCAAGACAACTTTCCCTCGTCCAGGCTCCAACCCACTCTGCTCCCCATCGCTGTCTGCCGCTGAAAAACAGCACACTCTGCACTAATCGCCATTACTTTTTGTGCTATCTTGTTCAGTACAGCATTCTGTGAACTGTGTCCCTGACTTGCCCCAGCTCTACTCCTGATCCAGAAAAAACATTTAGACATGGCACTTGAAGTCCTGTATGCCCCCAACCCCCCCAACTTGTCACCGATCCTCGGACTGATTCTCCCGATCAGTTCACTTTTTAAATTATGTCCTGTGATGTACCCCACCTAAACCCGAACCGTAAAAGCATTGAAATCTGCTTGCTTTTTACAGGCTTGTCTCCTTTTCACTCCCAGCTCCGGTGAACTCCTTAGTACAGAATATAGGGACATGATGTGTACTTGTTAGCTCCCTAGTGTTACTGGAAGCTTGCCACCACCGCTACTTGGTGGATTCCTGAATGCACTTCCAGCTGTCAATGGAACATCAAAACAACAGTAAAGCACAGAAATGTAACTGCCTATTTAACAATCTTAATTTAGTTTTTAATCCTGGCTCGCCCCTCCAGCACCAGCGCTCCTCAACCAGATCCATAAACAAAAAGGGTTAAATTAATAAATTAAAAAAAACTACAAAACAGTAAAAAATGTGTTTTAACAATTGTAAGCGTGTGTGTGTGTGGTTAACTATGACAACCATCTGAAAAGTCACAAGTACAGTTAAAAAAATCAACAGCATTTTAATATAGGCACAGGAACTATTTTGTTACAAAATTAATGAAACTTAGAGGCTCAACATCTAAACATAACATTATTTTTTTGCCAAACATATATAATACAGTAGCCCATTTTCTAAGTGCAATAATACCCGACGGGGTGGGCGGTATTGAGCAATAATAACTAGTTAACCCCATTATCAACTTGTTTTCGATAACTGTAAAAAGCCGTATCAGCCTACGGGTTGACATGACTTTCAGTCTTACACCAAGAAGCCAACAGCAGACCAGACAAATGAAACAGAGGGAGGCAGCACGAGACAGTTCTCCGACCGTATACTCTCACTCTCAGCATGAACACCATTTTAAAAGAAATGAACAGAGTGTAAATGCCTAATCTTGCCACCAGTTATTATAAAAAATAAAACATATGTAGGGGTTGAAATGCAGTTTTTTTAACACACCCTCGGTTATAATAGTGAAACCTCTTGAGCTTCGCTATCAAGGTAACTCTATTATCACACACCTTGGGTGTGTAAAAAAAACTGCATATAAACCCCTTACATATGCATTATTCTCCCTATACCGGGACCGCCCAGGGGCTATAAGGCCCTCCACCTCATTACGCCACTGGGCAGTCTGGCATTGCCCAATACCACCCACCCTGCGGGTATTATTGTTTGCTTAATGCTTACATAATTACTTACAGAAGGCTGCCCATCAGTACAGTGCTGTCAGGGACAAAGTTATAGATGCAGGCTCGCGTTTCCCTCTCCTCAGTCAATTTAAAAATCAGTTAGGGAACTAACCCCACTAGGAGTGGGAGACAATTAAATGGGCCTTGTAGCCTACTTTGTCTTAATTTACCAAGTAATACCAAGTAAGTTCATTCCTGAGACTCCTGGGCTTGCTCTACTCAAATCGCAGCTGTTTCGGTCCATTTTTGTTTAAATGGCAGCAGTCAAATTCACAAATTAACTTGTACTGGAGCATACATACTATTTACACATTTTCAGTGCAAAGTTGTGTAACATGGTTCTCCAGACATGGCAAATCATATAATCAATACCTCAAAACTACTTCTTTTAAATTCCACCAACTCGTTCTTTAAATAACATAAGTAGTCAGTTGTAATACAGTATGTATCTCTTCGGGAAGTACCAGTTTATTGAAGTTACGGAAGTAGGGTTGCCACTTTTTAAGAAGCCCCAAGTGGGACATTTCTTACTGAAACATGATTTTTTGCAGGACAGTACGTAACCTCAACCATTGCAACAGACTTGTTTTCTCTATATCATCAGAATTAAGGCTAAGTATTGTAGTTTCTTATGTAACCCCTAGGTGGCACTACCCCAAGGGCTACTACCCCTGCCTGCTTGGCTACTAGCAGGTTAAGGGGCCTGAGTTCTAAAACAGGTGCCTCCACCCAGAGGTCAGGGTTGGTAGTGGCCAAATTAGTCTGGGCACAGCCCCCTGGGTCACTGTAACCCTAGTTTCCTGCTAGTGGCCCACAAGATACACAATAATTACTTTCACAATACCCCTGATATGCTTTGCCAGTACCCACACAGTTTACACTTACCTCCAGGGCCTGTTTCTCCAGTTCGACTCTGAGGAACCCCTGTAAAACAAGGTTAGACAGAACAAATGGCAACAGTACAATACTTCGAGCACAAACTGGAATTACAATCTGGTTGAATTGCAGAAAAAGAGTAGATCTGATTTATTCAGGGGGTGTGAACAAGGAAGGGGGAAATCAGGTTAATTAGCTTAATTAACCTATCAATCACACAGCTGTGTATGTAGTCAGAGTCCCTTCCACAGTCACACTCTCTGGGTACCCAGGTGGAAGGAAAGGTGGGCTAGCCAGGACCGTTGCCCTGGGTAGGCCGTCGTTGCAGCTGGTTGGGGCCCTGAAATGGAAAAGCAACTTGCATAACACACTATTTGTAATCCGGAGCCAGATGGCTCAGTTTGAGAAAGAAAAAGATAACAAGACAATCAGGTGACACACTTTTGATTGAGCTATATGTTGCAGGGAGCTACCCTGGTGGTTACTCACGATACCCAAGGCTGGACACAGGATGGATGAAAACTGAGACAGCAGATGGACTTTCTGGAGTGCCAGAAGAAGCCGAGCCCACACGATTCACAGAGGCGTCGTCCCTGTTCAGGTGTGGAGCAGGGGGCTGATCCCCAGGCAGGTCTCTTGTTGATGGCTCTTCTTTGTGCAGCAGGGGAGGATGGCGGGGCCCTTGTGGCAAGGCCCAGTCACATGGCACTAACTGCGGATTCAGTCCGTTTATGCTGGACACAACTTCCAGCTAGCAGAACACAGTTCGTAACGTGGGGAACCAGATCTCAACCACCACTCGGTACACAGCACATTTATATGCATGGGGAAGCTTACTGAACCAGGCACAGCACTCCCTGATCATGATCGCTAAGTTCACTGTGCCATACAGAAGTTTTGAAGGGAAAAAAGGATTTCTGACAGGCCGATCGCATTCAGCACAATCTTCGGTCCTCCTCAGGTAAAGCCTGATCCCCCTTTAGTAGCTTACTTGGTTCACACCAAACTCAGATTTAGTCCGATAATGACTCTCTCTCTTTCTCTCCCTCTCAGAGCAGTAAAACAGGCACACAGGCTGGAAATCAGGCCTTCCCACAGCTCTCCCGGTTGAAACTACACAGATCCCTGCTCGAGCTAAGCAAGCTGCTTCTCCCTCAGTTTCCAACTCAGATCTGGCTAGCCAGCACACAGCTCGGGGACTTTCCCTCAGGTTTGGTTGGTTGGTACAGCTGTCAATCACAACAAAAGCTCCCTCTTTAGTTGCAAAAGGGTGCCAACAGTCCAAAACTACAATTCCCACAGTTTTGGGTCCATACAGCCCTATGAACAGGCTCCATTTTAGATTCCCCCATTACTGATTGGTCCAATTCAGCAGTTCGGGACCAAAATGGAGAAGATAATCAAAACAGTCTTTGTTGCAAAGAAGGCAGGTTAGAACAAACTACATTATCATTATTACTCTAACTTACTTTCAGCAAATAGTTACATCCTTCAGCAGAGCTCCCTCTGCACAATTAGCGATGGCAGAAAGGAAGCTATTTTCCAGCAGCCCGAGCGGGACTTGGGCATGCCAACACTCTTACCCCCTTTCAGATTAATTATCACTGTAGCTAGCAGCTCTTAAAATGACAGTACATGGAGGCCACACAGGTACTCACTGGCAATTCATTTAACTGGCTTTGTAACACGGCTCTGAGTTGGGCGCTGTGAAGGAGCGCGAGGATTGGCCGAATCGCCACAACTGACTGAAACCAAGCGGGTATTAACCCAGACATAACGCCCGCTCGGTCAGTACCAGCTGTGGCCATGGAGACAGCAGAGGGCAGCTGCCCGCCGAGTCACCACTGCTGGCCCAGCGGGCGGCGCTTGCAGCCTCCCTGACCCGCGCAGCAGAGCGCCGGAGCCGAGGTACGCAGTAGTCAGAACGTCGGCAGTGCAGAGAACGAAACCAGAAGATAGAGAGCTAGTGTCAGGGCAGTGAAGACCTGGAGCGCGGCACCGAAGGTATGGAGCAGTGCACCACAACGTTTGCACTCTGTGGAATGCGGGGTATCAGCCGATGGGTCAGCGAGGAGTTCGGGAACGAGGCACCTGCGTGCAGGAGCAGGCCACCTGCTGCACCTGTCACAGCAGTGCTGAGAGCTGGCAGCAACGAGGCTGTGGACAGGAGCGAGTGGCTGCAGGAGGAGCTGTGGAAACCCAGTTGCATGCCACAGCACGAGACAGTGCGCCTGTACTCGGCATCAGATGGAGACAGAGCAGAGAGGGTGTCCACAGAGGGTCAGGCTGTGGAGGACACCTATGCGCAGCGCTGCCCACTCAGTGCAGCAACAGCAGCAGTCACCCAAGAGACTGCCAGCAGCGGCAGTAGGGCAGCAGGCATTGCAGAGCAGCTGGAGGTCAGCAGCCCCGCAGGCAGGTGGCATGGATGCCATGAGCCAGAGGTGCATGCTAGCAGCCGTTCACCACAGCAGCCGGCCCACAGGCACCCCAGCAGCTGTAGTGGCCAGATGGGGAGAGGCGCAGCGAAGCCAAGCGTCAGCAGCAGCGCACATGGATGCCACGCCACCCTCAGCGAGAAGGAGGCGGACGGGCTGGAGAGCAGACACGTTGAGGTCAACACACACAAGAATACAGCATGGGCCTCCAATGTGCTCCTAGACTGGCTGAGAGCAGCAGGCCACCAGGTGGACCTCAGAACTGTGCCATCATCTGAGCTGGGAGCCCTCCTCTGCCAGTTCTATGCCTCGGTGCGCACAGAGCAGAACAGAGAACCCAGTACAGCCTGAGCTCATTCGTGGGGCTGTGCACAGGTCTCCAGCGCTACCTGACTGGACCGCCGAACTACAGAGTCCTGAATATCATCACGGACACTGAGTTCATTGCTGCAAACAATGTCTTTGTGGCAGTGCTGAAGGAGTACCGGCGAGCAGGGCAGGACAAAGCCACCCACCACCCCAGCATCTCACCCAACGACCTAGCAAAAATTCGGACCTGTGAGTGGCTGAGCCCTGAGACACCATACGGGCTGGTACGCAGGGTGTGGTTTGAGGTCCAGCTAGGGCTGGCTTGGAGGGGCAGAGAGGGACAGAGAGAGCTGTGCTAGGACTCCCTAAGCGTCCAGACCGATGAGGAGAGCAATGAGTTCCTGGCGCTCTCGTTCAATGAGCAGACGAAGAACCACGGGTAGGTGGGTGACCCAACACGGCAGACCATGAGAGGGGTGCTGTATGGCAGCCCTGGCAGCAGGGACTGCATTGTCGGACTGTTCCGTGAGTACATCCAGCGGTGCCCACCCAACGCCCCTGCCCTCTACCTACACCCACGGAGGGTAGACCACCATGCCCCCACAGAGCGCGACTGCTGGTACACATGCCAGCCAATGGGGAAGAACTACCTTGGGTCCCTCATGCCCCAGATTTCCGATGATGCCCACCTGTTGAAGCGCTACACCAACCACAGCATCAGGAGCACAGCTGTCACCATGCTCACTGAGGCTGGGCTTGCATGCAGGGAGATAATGTCAGTGACAGGGCATTGCTGCGAGACAAGTCTGCACAGCTACTGGTCGCCATCCACCGCAGACTGGAAGAGGTAGTCCACCGTCCTCTCCAGTGGCACACCTGCACAGAGCACCCCCTCCACCCCAGTGCAAGCCACCACCAGCTCCTGCTGCCTTGCACGCCACCCCTCCAGCAGCAGACCACAGGACAGCACCCAGCAGACATCAGGCCTGGCGCCGTCCACACACCTAGCAGAGCCGGCAGCAACAGCAGCAGAAGCACCAGCCACCCTGCCCAGCAGACTCACCGGAATGATGGGTGGGGCAACAACAGACACCCACAGCAAGACAGCCAGAGGCATCGCAGAGACCACCTCCGCAGCACCGAGCAGGCCCCCCCCCAGCCACAGAGCAGGACAGTGCAGCTCAGCCTGGAGGCAGCCAGCCCCCCATCCCAATGACACATGTGCTGCTCAGCCCACCACCACACAGACCTCCGGTCCACGGCAGGGCCTCCCTTCCCCCTCCCTGAGCAGCGGCCCTCCTCCTGTGCAGCAGCCCCCTGAGCCTCAGGGGCATGGGAGGACCAGAGGATGGGCATCGACGCAGGGCCCTGCCTGCCAGACGTTCCAGATACAGCACATGGTCGTGCATGGCTCGGTAAGCTTCTCCTGTGCCCCGCTGGGCAAGGCAGCCGAGTAGAGCAGCAGCATGTTCCACGTCATCTAGTGTGCACCCCCCCCCATGCAGAGAGACAGAGCGTCCGCCTCCGGGAGCTGGCAGAGGGCTGAAATCATTGAGCCCTGCTATGGCCGGAGTGCATACCTCTCAACCTCCTGCCTCATAAATCAGGGACAAGGCTTAAAAAAAATCAGGGACAAAGGCCCAAAATCAGGGACACATTTTTAAAATTGGTGCTATCCACTCAGGAAGCTGGCAGAATAAGGGACTCAGTGTATAATACATTTTCTGAAGAATTAGAAGTCTGCAACTGTATTGTTTGACATACTTTTATGCTTACAATCATCACTGTTTAGTCAGGGGAACACAGATTTTAGGAGGGACAGAGTACAATTTTGAGGTGAAATCAGGGACTTCCATGAAAATCAGGGACACTTGAGAGGTATGCCGGAGTGCAAGGAGACAGGCAACGGATCCGGCAGCCAGCACCGCGATCGGAGCACCGCAATCATTGAGGAGTGCTCCAGGCGGCAGAGGGCCGAAATCATTGAGCCCTGAAATTCTTTGGACTGCAGGGAGGCAGTCAACGGATCCGGCAGCCAGCACAGCGATCGGAGCACCGGAATCATTCAGGACTGCTCCAGGAATTAACAGTTAAAGCCTGTGTCCTCTGCCTGTAAGCGAATAAAATGAGTTACCTGCAAGACCTGTGTGCTGCCTGTTGTGTGGATAGGGGTGCCCCGGGCATACAGCTCGCCCGCAGGTGGCTGAGAAAGGATCCTGCCCGCTGGAGGTGATGCCCGGTAACATAGGCTTGGCGTCGCGACGTAGCTTCCAGAGTAGTTACATTAATCACTTTCAGCGCCGGGCCCCTACTGTGGATTAATGCCTGCTGGGCAGTTGGACCCCTCGGCACCAACCCCTAGCGGGCATTAATCCACCGGCAGAGCCCTCCTCTGGCGGTGATTAATGCTTACATAGTGCCGATGCCGAACACCAACCCAGCTGCGAGCATTTGGGCTAGCTCATGGAAGACTTTTCAGGAACCCCCATTTGTGGGGGGGGGGTTACACTTAGTTGCTTCTTATCATTTTAAGGTGTTTTAATTAAGGTATTGTAGTTTTCTGCAACATTTAGTGGAAAGTTAGAAAATATTTTGTTCTACTATAAAATCGGGACATTTAGTATTTTTCATGTTTTTTTGCAGGACACAGCTGCCCACATCAGGACTGTCCTGCCCAAATCAGGACAGGTGGTAATGCTATAGGGAAGGTGAAATTGTTTAATCAGGAAAGGCAGACTAAGCCACAGCCTATTTAGGGATGCGACCTGGGAGCATAAGGAAATTAAGCGACTTGCTCAGGGTCACACAGTGTGCATGTGGTTTACTAAATTTACATAGGGTTCAAAAGACAGAAAGTGGTCCATCAATATTCAGTTTCTTCCACTAAAGGAAGTCTTTTGGGCAGAACTGAAACCTCCGGTATTTTCCATAGATCTGTTGCTGCTCGCTTAACTCACGACATGCTGACGACGTTAGAGGGTATGTCCAGCAAGTTAGTTTCACAAGACGGCTTACAGAGTTCAATATACTGTGACGGCTCCCTGCGAAATCGAAACTGAAGCTGTGTGTGCACAGGTATCGCTGGCGAATACTACAGATCTGTGTATGACTTGGAATCTGAACTAGGAAATTGCTACAGTCATATTTGACAGAAAGTCATGCAGTAGTTTAGAGATTGCGTCGGTGGGTCCATAGCTGAGAGAGGGACGCAGCGCGACATCCAAAAGTCCCCTGATGCTGGGTTTACTTCTTGGCATATTAACAGTAAGTAAACTGAAGGGACGAACTCGGAATTGATCTACTGATTTATGGCATTATTTTGTGCGTGTGTGTAGATGGCGCGGCATCTCTCTTCCTCACTCCTTTTTTGTTTGTTTGTAAGTACCCGGTGCGGATGTTTAGTAGAACTGCGATGATCTACTGTCTTTTTAAGGGTTCTCTCCAGTGGTAAAATTGGAAATATTTCGATGGGGGAACTCTCACTTCTAGATTTTTGATGGCAGAAGTGCCATTTCTACATGGTGGAATTCTCCTGTAGTAGTCCATGGAGAATGATGACAGAGGAGGTGGAACTGTCATACAATTATTTAAGAGGTGATGGAACTGAGTTCTTGTGGGCTCACGCCCAATTTAATTTCTGGTTGTCTCTTTGCATTCCAATTCTTAGACGAGGGCTTTACCGTTCTCATTAGCCACAAACCTATACATTTCCTAACGTGGCTAAACAAATGTCTAACCAGTTTGCCAATATCATGTTAGATTATGCATTCTTTGGAGGATTGCTGCTGCCATGTACTGTGAAATATTTTTGTAGGGCTAACGTATATGTTTATAGGGCTAGTGGGGGTTGTTTTTTATGAGATAAGAATATTTTGTGCTGGTTTGGGCGAGAGGACTGCGAAGCTGAGCGGTTCTGTCAGCCCAAACCAGTACTAGATAACATTCTTATCTTGTAAGAACCCACCCCCCCCCCCCCCACTAGCCCTGTAAACATATATAGCAGTGGAACTGTCTCTACCCCCAAAAGAATACAATTTTTCTTTCTAATGTCGGAAACGGGGCTAATTGGGAGCATCAGTTCTGTGGTGCCGGTGGGGATCTTTGAGGCCGGGAGGAAGCTTTTCAGTATCAGCGGGGAAAGTTTTGTCAGTTTCTGCTTCACTACCTGTATTTTGTCACAGCGAGATTCCCCCTGGTAGCTGATTCCGCCGTGGCGACTCCGACAGTAACAGTCTGACAAGCAAGAGTCACCACGGCGGGAATCAGTTGTGTGGAGTAGTGCGAGGCAACAACTGTGTGCTCAATAAGAGGTACAGTAATACTGCACTCTGGTGGAGGTAGTTCCACTCCTATATAATTTAAGTAATATACCACGAGAGGGTGTAGGTGATGCCAGGATTTACCCATACCCGGTGTGGTTTGGTCATGAGGCCGATGCAGCAATGGCAAATGCTTTGTCTCCATACTATTTATTTCTGGCATTGGGACTGTGTGGAGCCCAGCATCCATTGAGCGGAGAGGTCGACTCAGAGTGTAGGGAAGTCGGACATTTTAACAGGTAGCCAGGACCACATAATGCAGAACCTTAAATGGCGAGCAAACCCACCTTAAAGGTAATGTGCCACAGTTTATTTATTTAGCTGTTTATTTAAAAGCTTCACCAGGAAAGGCATACTGAGCAGCATTGTTCATTTTCAGATGCGTCCTGGGGAGAGGGGGAAGGAGGAACAGCAAAAATACAATCAGCAAGAAATTACAGTAATAACAATTGAACAGCAATCGTAAACAGACGTGAAAACTACCAGGAATATTACAAATGATAACGGACAATTACAAACATGGTGAGAGTGCAGAAGTATACATAGATAAGTGCCACATATGCATAAGAACAGGGTACAAAAATACAGTTGGAGCAGTCATATACAAGTCAAGGATTGGTATGAGCATCATAGACAGCACTGAGTATTTTGAGGCAAGAGGACCAGGCCCAGTGAGTAGTGCTGGTAAAGGGATGAGAACAATGTAATAACTATAGTAGTAGAGGAATTGGGGCAAACGGGGGAGGGGCAGGTAGGAGGGAAGGAGGGACAATGAGGAGGGGGAAAGGAAAAAAAAAGCACAATTGCAGGAAGGGGAGAAAAGGTCCTTGAGGAAGGAGGCAGGGATATGGGGAGAGGAGGCATGACAGATGGGAGGGGGAAGGGAATTCCATAATTTGGGGAAGCAGTGAGAGAAAGCTGCCTGACCTGCAGTGGTGGACCTGGGAGGAAAAGTCAGGGTATGAGAGTGGAGGTTTCTAAGGGAGTGGGAGGATGGAGGCTTGAGGGAGAGAGGAGAGGTAAGGGGGAGAAAGTGGAACCAGAAGTTAGCTAGGAAGTTGGCACAGTGGGTGCAGCGCCTGTCATCTAGGGAGGGAAAGGAGACAGATTGGTAGAGGTCGCAGTGGTGGGTGTGTGGAGGGCAGTTGAGAGCAAAGTGGCAGAAAGAATGGAAGAGAGTGTCCAATCTGGTTAGGGAAGTTTTGGGAGCGGCACTGTAGACTACATCCCTGTAGTCAAAAATGAGGAGGATTATTTTCTGGACAAGCGCATGGCGGGCCGACAATGGGATACACACACGGTTCCTGTACAGGTCACTCAGTTTAGGGTGGCTTGCATCTGCATGTCCAGAAAAGTTGAGGTGTTGGTCAAGCCAGACCCTGAGGTACCTAAAGGAGGTCCTGTCCTCAAGTATTGTCTCATCTAGGGTGTGGAAGGAGGAGAGGGGTGGGAGCCGAGAGAGTCTCTGCCTTGTGACAAAGGTCATAGAGATGGTCTTCTTGACGTTCAAGAGCAACTGATTTGAGCGAAACCAGAGCTGAACCATATTAAAGTCATGCTGAAGTCTGGACACTACATCAGAGGGGGAGGGACCAGAAGTATACAGGATGGCATCTTTCACATACATATGGATGGAGGTGTGGGGACAGGCAGTGGAAAAGTCATTAAGGAAGACTTAGAATAGCAACAGTCCAAGAACAGAACCCTGTGGGACTCCAGTGTTGATGTGGGGTGGGGGGTGGAGAGCGAATCACTAATCCGAATGGATTGTGTCCTTCCCACAAGGTAGGAACAGAACCAGTTGGTAGCTGCAGCTGAGAGCTCTGCAGCAGAAAGTTTGGCAAGAAGGAGGGGGTGGGAGACAATGTTGAAAGCCTTGGCAAGGTCGACAATGATAGAAAAGGTGATGAGGCCCTGGTCCATGCCTGTAAGTATGGAGTTAGTGAGCCTATGGAGGGAGGAGGTGGTTGAGTGGAGTTTCCTGAAACCAGACTGGTGGGTGAAAAAGGAGGAGAGTTGGGATTACCCCATATGTTCATGGAGCTTGGCAAAGATGGGAGATGAGAGATAGGTCAGTATTTTCAAGGGGAAGAGGAATTGCCACCTTTTGAGAGGGGATAACAGTGGCGTGTTTCCAGTCAGCTGGGACAGATGAGAGATAGGAGAGGTTTAGTAGAGAGCCGGGGGGGGAGGAGATAGCAGGGACAGACAGGTAGAGGATTTTGGAATCGTGCCCAGTGGGGCGCTTACGTCTAGAAGGGTTAATGGCAAGAAGGGCTTTGAGGGTGTCTGCGAAGGATATGGGGCAGAAGGAAAAAAGGGGGGTGAGGGGCAGACAGATTGAGAGGACATGAGGGGAGAGGAGGGAGGGAGAGTAGAGAGAATGGAGGAGGCACAGGAGGTGAAGAATGAATTAAATTCTGTGGCCACAGAAAGGGGTTCAAACAGGGAGACATCACCCTTTTTTAAGGGCTGGAACGGGGGGCTGGGATGGTGGGGAGAAAAGGGCATGAACCACTTTCCAGAATTTGCACTGGTGGTTTATATTTGTCTGAAAAGTGGTTGTAACGTATTCAGCCATGGCCAGTCTAATTACCCTAGTGCAGGTTTTACGGAGTGTCCGGTACTTCTGGAGGTCAGTAGGGGAGTCTGAAGCTTTGTGCACCTTCCAGGCTTGATCCCTTGCATGTAGGCATGCCAGTAGTTTGGCCATGACCCAGGGGAGGTGTGAGCCATGCACCTGAGTGCATGTAAGTGGGGCATAGTGGTCCCAGATAGTAAAAAGTTTGGATTTGAAACATTCCAAAGCTCGGTCAGTAGGGGCGGCAAGGGAGCTGGGAGACCAATCGGTGTTTGACAGGTCATCGAGTAAGGGTGCCAGATCAAAGGATTTATAGGAGCGGATCAGTACTGGTGACCAGTGCAGTTCACGCAGCACAGGTGTGACACGACCAGAACAAGACATTCTGATAAACAGCTGTGTTGCTGCGTTCTGTACCAGTTGAAAGGAGTGCATCAACCTACAGAAGCCCAAGATAGTCAGCAGTACAATAATCCCACCACAGTTTCACAAAGGAATGCACCAGGGTTTTCAAGCCTTCAGAAGTCTAACAAGGTATTTTTTTTGTGCGATGTTATGAAGCTGAAAAAAGTAACAGTGAACCACCTCTCACATCTGAGACACAAGTGTCAGTCTTTGGTCCACTATGATTTCCAGACTTTTTACCTTTATCAGAGATCATTAGACAATATGATCTTAGTTTTCACTTAAGCAATAAAGCACTCCAGGCTGGGCTTTTGTTGGGATAACAGCACTTCCCAGGTGGTTAAAAGCACTTGGCGATGCCGCATGCCTCACAACACACCCGGAGTGTGCTGTTATTCCACCCCAGTGCACACCCCGGAGTGTCTTATTGCTTAAGTGAAAACTCAAGCCATGTTGTCTAATGACTTTATTCAAAGGCAGTGTGTATATTGCAAACAGTATTTGGAACAGGATTGAGCCTTACGGGTCACCACATTTCAAGTTTTGGCTGTGATGTAAAATTACCCCAAACAGCCTACTGTACCCTGTTTGCCAAAAAAGACTCCAGGTGCAAACTGTCCCAGTGAGTCTTCAGTAGGCCCTTAGGTGATCCAGCAACAGTCCATGGTCCGTAATATCAAATACAGATGCTAGATCAAGGAGAACAAGAACTGACAACTCTCCTTGATTGGTTCCATGTTAAAATCATGAAAATATAATCATGATTGAATTAATAGTGAGTACAATTCAATCGTTTACCCACCCCGCAGTGACAATTCACCAGTGAGGTCCCCCACAGAGACTACAGCGCCTAGCGCGGTGGGAGAACCCGCTGGAATCGCGGTATCTGTGAAGTCCCTGCACCCCAATCACCTCTGACTGGAGTTGAGAATCCTTAATGGGGGGGGTGCAGGGGTGCAGCCCTCGCTTGGGGGGTTCGGGGGGTGAAGCCCCCCGAAGAAAACAAAGACAGCAATAGCGAACTGGCAGCCGACTGCAGAATGCAGTCGACCTGCCGGTGTTGCTGATGGGGCATTTGACAAAATTTCTGTTGGACTCCTGTTGTGGATCCCAATTCAATGAAGCAACAAATAGCGCCTGCACAAAATCACCGTTATAAATATACCACCAGTGTAAATATAGCGATCCTGGTGTGAACAGACCAAGCGGTGGCTGTGAGTGTTTTTGTATGTAAGAAACAAACCAGGCCAGTACATATACCATGTAGAGACTCTGGTACATTCAGCTGGTAATCAGGATAGGGCTTCTATTCTACTGGCTGCTTTGTGCACTTAGTTGGAGTATGTAACCTGTGGTGTGCACAATACTAATTACTGATTCTGGGTAACAGAGTAGCAACCTGTGACTCAGTGAAGCTCACGAAGACAAATAATACAGTTCTTGTTCATGAGACTTAATATTAGATGACCTAGATACTTTTTGGATTTGACCGGTGGATTTCCCCATATGCATTGACTGCATTATCTTCAAATATTCAATTCCATGTCATAACGGCAATTGTGGAATAGCGATCACCGTTTGAGTGAGTGTACATCGCTGAAAATAAATTTTGGCAATGTACACTCGCAGAGTAAAAGGGTGCATGAGAGTTAGGTTTCTTTATTTTATGCAGGAGACTGTGCCCCCACACCTCCTACTAAAGTTCTCAACTCTGGGGGGATGGGGGCATGTCAGGGTATGTGTGCAAAACTAAAAAACCTTACCTGGCAAAAACATGAGTGTACCCAGAACTAAACCTGGCACCCTCCCAACCCCAGCCTGCCACCAACCCACCATGCCACACAGCCAGCTTGGTAGCTCACTGCCGCACTACACCTCACAAACCCTCCCTCCCTCCCCTTCTGCCCGTCGCGCGGTGTGGTCCCCGATGCATGTATACATAGCGACATCCTGTTGCTATATTAGCCTCACCCCATCTGGTGCCCCATGCCAGGTAGCCCTGTGCATAGGCACGCGTGATTAGTCAGCCCTTGGCAAGCATTCAATGCAGTTGCCGTTATCCTAGGCTACCAAATATTCAATACAGTTGCTAACAACTGATCTTTTTTAATTCCCGTCAGCAAGTTGTGACATCAGAGAGAATATCTTTCCTACCTGTACTAGCTCTGGTTGTGTCTTTTATGGACTTGTTCTCCATCAGCTCCTCAGTTCAGTCGCAATTTTTGATTCATGATTATTATGGGATACCTCCTTGATTTGTAGCCATGGGTAGGTCATTTTGCACCTTGACCAATGCAGTCTCGGTACTATGGTGTGGATAGAAACCTTACTGGAGGGGCTTATAGATATTGAAACTGTCAAGGTGTGTCTCAAGTTGCAGTGCCACAATATTCACAATCACCTCCAAAAATTTGAGATTAAAGGCTAATGTATAATTTGTCAGTACCTCTAGGTCCAAAGCTGTTTTTTTGACAAGGGCCTCACCAAAGCCCCCTGGAGACTCCCTCCTCTAATGAGCACCTGATGATCGTAGCAAATACAGGACCTGTCTCTACACAGCAGCTCGCCAGCAGCTGAGTAGAAACTGGGTCTTGTTCAAAACTAGTGGGTCACAGCTCCAAAATCCTCTGAGAATCTCTTTTATCCCTATCACCTGGCAAGTTTTCCAGACAGAAGGGGTTCCCCCCAATTGGTCACTGCTGGAGAATGCTGGGTTGTAACAGCCCACCTGAGATCTCTGCCTTAACAGAAGCCACTCTGTCAAAGAATTGCCCAAACTCCTTGCACCTGTCTGCTGTGTGCATTGCTCCAGACTGTAGGCAGATATAATGTGTTAATCTGTCCACAGTAAAGAAGAGCTGGACAGAGCGGTTCCTCCCTACAACAATCACTTGTGACAGGAATGCTGTGTTTTTCAGTGTCTTCATTCTCTGTTACTCATCATAATGAGTTAGCAGAGCCAGTTTGATCCCCCAGGAGTCTCGATCTGCACCAGAAACACTCCAGTCTTTGCCCATTGGTCTTCAGCCATCAGAGCTCAGCATCAAACCAAGGTGAGGCATGATGGAAGACACATGGGAATACATGGTACTGTGCTAAGGTGTCTGGGGCTGCAGAGACAATTGTATTATAGCCCCCCACCACTACCTCAGCACCAGAAGCACAAAACCACCTCTATGCCCATGAGCTCCAATACTGCCAGAAGCTCTTCAGGCTCCACATTGTCCAAAAGAGCGGTATTTGGCCACCCATTGGGGGTGTGGGGGGGTGGGGCGGATCTTTTGGGAAGCCGTGAATTTGATAATTACAGTATGATGTTCAAACCAAAAGACAGGATAAGCTTTGATGACTCAAAGACATCGAGCCACAAAGGAGAAAGATGGATCCAAGTAGTGGCTGTGCTGGTGGGTTGCAGAGGTAACAACCTGTGTTAGGCCCAACAGAGACATTTGCTGGAGAAGTGAGTGTCCACATGTCAGTGTTTTGTCTTTGATTTAGGCATTAAAGTCCCCCAGCATTGATCAGCTGGGGGCCTCCAATATCCTGTCGGAGTCTAAGCTCATAAACTCCTGCAAGAATTCAGTCTTGCATCCTAAAAGCCAATAAATGAGGAGACTTCTGTAACCAACAACTGCCCCACCCCTAACGACCACACATTTGAATAATGGGGCTTCCTCGGTTTGGTATATCATGAGATCATGACTAGATCTAATGCAGATGGCTACTTTATCTCCTGTGTGGTCCCCAGCCATCTGTCCATCATTCAGACTTGGTCAGCTGAGAAACCAGAAATAAAATCCACTATAACAGTGGTTTTGTTTACCTACTACCTGGTGTTAGAAAGAATAGCCAGATGTAGAAAGGCAGAGGCAGCTGGACCACTGGCTACCAGTTCCACTAATAAACCTGTAGCCCTTGGGATGGGAACAGAATGTGTTTGGCTTCTCTCTATGTTCAGCTTCCTCCATGGGCATCTCCTTGTACATATAATCCAAATCACACTCCCTCTCTTTCTCACCCCTGAACCATAAGTCTCAGCCAAACCCTATTGACACTATATACCAATCTTTGTGTAGTGGCATAGAGCTGCTTCAGAAGAGTTGGGACCATGAACATCCGGAGTTGGTGTAGCCGATCCGAGGAGTAGGTGACAAAGATATTACTGGCCATTATATAGATTTTTCCCAAATATCCAACTTCTATCTACCCTCCACCCAAACTGCCCCCTCAACAACAATCACACATACCAATACTCTATATACATACACTACCTATCCACAATCACCCCCACATACTGTACAATACATTAAAAAAAAAAATACTCTGTGAAGTCTGTCTGGGTACTAAGAATGTGTGATCAAATAATGACACTGTCTGTGACTAGCTCTATATGTGTCCCATTTATAGCCTGATCTTGAACAATCTTTAAATATTGTATTAGGTAGTAGTAGTAAGTTTATTTATTTGAAACCCTATCCTGCAGGCTCAGGGTACTTTTACAACATTTCAGCAGTACAGAAAATAGCCAGGTACAATAAACTCAGTATTAGTAATAAATACAAACAATGAATATAATAAAAGTCCTCGTGGATGGGATAGGAGGCTTTAAATAATAATGACACAGCATTAGTGGCCAGGTGGTTAATTCAGAAAAGCCTGTGTAAAAAGATTGTGCATTAGCCACTGCTTGAAGACCTCTACTGAGTGGGTCTCCCTGATATACCAGGGTAAAGAGTTTCATAGGCGAGGTCAAGGTTGATCTGGTTGTTTGGTCGGATGATCATACTGTGACATTCTGCTGTGCCACCCCCGTTTAATCCCTCCACCCCATAGAGATGGTCCAGTACCATCCAACTAGTAATCTAGAGCCTTGCAGTCTCTTGGCAGTATTGGACCTAGCAAGCATACAAACATCATGTGATGGTGGAGTCGATGAGACCATGTGGTCTATAACGTGACTCTTATGTCTGGTCCCAACTCCCTGGCACAATATTGCGTGCATCCTTTGATATCTCCCACAGCTCCTTATAGTACTGTGAGGAGCTGAGGTGGTTGAAGACAAGAGGAATGAGGAATGAGTGTTCTTAGTGGAGGTCCCGCTCATTGGAGGTCAGATTGTGGCTAAAAACTCACTGCGGTATCAGAATCAGCAGTCAGTCATCCTGAAAAAGACAGAGGGACCTCTCCAGCCTCGCTCTGGAGGTCCTCGTCATCATGGTAACCACTCAGAGTAAGAATAGCGTTGTTGTGTATGGGCTGTTGTACACTATTCCCTATGTTTCACTGCACATGCATAAACAGAGACACATTGTGCCTTTCAACATGCAAATGCAAAATGTCACAGTTCCATGTGTTTGGTGCATCAGCACATTGGTAGCACATTCTCATATTGTCACTCTCTCTAAAACATTTTAGGATATAATTCCCCAATATTGCTTATCTCTCAGGGTGGCATCTTCTGTTTTTGAAATGTCTGAACAAAGAGAGTTTAGTATTTAGAACCCTTAGTTCTCAGAACCCATAGGTATTCTAGTTCTAAATTAACTTGAACTCCTGGGTTCTAAAAGGGTTTTAATCTTTTTAGAACTAATTTTGACAGCCTTGCTTAGATCACATGAGGCACTGTAATGTGGGATTCACTGGCACTGTTTTGGGCTGGTTTGAGACCTACCTTGCTGGTAGAATGCAGGAGCTTGTCTTAGGTAATTTGATCTCTGAGATGGCTGCACTTGAGTGTGGCGTGCCTCAAGGCTTGATCCTGATCCCTGTGTTGTTTGCCGTGTACATTTTGCCATTGGGTTAGTTAGATCATTAGACTGTATGGTCTAGAGTTTCAGTACTACACAGATGATACCCAGCTATACCTGTTATAGGGCAGGCTAGGGCCCTGTGCTGGGTTGAGGTTTGAAGGAGATCAATGACTGGATGGCCTCCAACAGGTTAAGTCTCCACTCAGGCAACACTGAAGTGGTGATTGTTGAACCAGGTCCCGTGGGCTGGCAATGACAAGGTGTGACACTGGGTTAACATCACTAAACAGTGTCACCTCAGAGCTGTGGATGTGATGAAACATCTGGGAGTCACTGTGGACTGCAGGCTGGCACTTGAGTATCAGGTGCTGGTGGCCATCTGTAGTGGCTTTTTCCGTCTTCAGAATACTGCCCAGAGTAAATCATATCATGTACTCAGCAACCTGATTATAATAGTCCATGCTTCGACACATCCAGGCTAGATTACTGTAACATTCTTTATATAGGGTTATATGAGTCTGATGCATCACCTGCATTTAGTCTAGAACACAGCTGCCGATTAGGATTCATACAGACAAGGACTAATAAACTCGCCAAGGAGTGGGAGACCTTCTTGATGGGCATATGCCTGCTTATGTCTACACCCAACTGAATAAATCAAGTAATATCAGTCCGATGCTGCATGATCTTCATTGGTTATCTATTCGGTGACGCATCAGCTTCAAGACAAATCTGTTGGTATACAAGACCCTATATAATATGGGACCTAGTTACCTGAAAGTTCTTCTGACCCCACCTACCTTTATCTGCTTTCTCCACTCCACTGATACTGTCTTATTAACTGTGCCCCTATCAAGGCTACAGGTATCCAGAGTCAGGGCATGTATGGTGGCAGCACCACAGTTTTGGAACTCATTGCCTTGCTACATTCATTCAGCCAGCATAGTGGAGGCCTTCCAAGGGACCTTAATGTTTCGCCTGTTCAAATTAGCATTAATTCTGACCTGATTCTTTCTACAGGTGAGGATGATCTATTCTCAGAGCTTCTTACTTGTTGTTTTTTTATTTTATTGACTATGTATTTTGTGATTTGCATGACACCCTGAGGCCGGAAAGGGGCACCTAAAAACAAAATTGCCTTGCCAAAGCAGTGGTGCTGCCACTGTAAATACCTGGTCCCTAGACAGTTTTAAACAAGATCTGGGGACCAGCCGGAGGCCCACCTCAGATGAGTGGAGAGGGCTGTTAGGAGCATCAGGACAACAGAGCTCTTTCAGGTATCCTGGGCCCGGATCGTGTAGGGCTTTGTAGGTTAGCAAACCTATCTTGAAGGAGATGCGCCACCTCACAGGCAGCCAATACAGTGTCCGCAGCACAGGAAAGACATGCTTGTAGGGGGAACTTCAGCAATCAGCCAGGCTGCAGTATTCTGCACCAGCTGCAATAGATGCATTTAACCTCCAGCTAGCCCGGGATAGAGAGCATTGCACACTAACCTGCTCCAGAGTTACGGCATGCTCCAAGTGTGTTGTGAAACATAAGATGCAGTGAGTTGTGGGTTATTGATTTGTAAAACTCCATAGACAATGTCATATAATTCATGAAACCTGATTTCCTGAGAACAATGTAGTGGCAATTTTATCCTGTAAAGCCACTGTCAGCCCCTGCATTCTGGAACATTCTCCCTTTGGAAGTTTGATGTTCTTGCTCCTCCCGTTTTCCTGAAGCCAAACTGAGAAAATATTTAATCAGGGTTTTTCTTTACCATCATATCCGAGACCCTGTCATATATGAGGCCCTGTCATGTATGTACATTATTGTTTTCCCCTCTGATGCCAGTCTTTCCTGTTTTTCATTGTTTGTAGGTCTATATGGATTTTGCTCAAGTCATTGTATTCCTCTCCCTTTGAAGTTTGTTCCAATTTTGGGGTAGTATTTATGTGATCTGCTGTTGTATATTTAATGTGAGCTATTGTGAAAGCACCTAGATCACAGGAAGGGGGCTATAAGAAAAGAAACTATTACATCATCTACCACCACTGCTTCTTGTGGCTTAGTCTGCCTCCATGGTCACTCAGTAAAATCTTTTTTTTCCATTTTGTGCACTAGTAGTCGCTCAGAGGACTGGGTGCCAGTGACAATTCAACACAGTCTACAGTCAAAGTCATGGCACTCATCAATCAAATACTGTTTTATTTATTTATTTAGTACTAGGATTACAAAATTAATTTGAACCAACGGTTCTTTTACAAAGGTTCCATTTCAGTTACAATCAGTGAACAGAAAATTACAGTTGGTGAACAGGCAACTGGAATAGGTACAATCAATATCAGGTATGTACGTTGGGAAACAAACAATAACTACTGTGAAGGAAGCGAAAAAGTCAAGGGACAGAAAAGTAGGGGTGGGGTGATCAAGGGGAGGTGGGAGTGAGGGGAAGGGGAGATAGAGGGAAATAGGGTATGGGAACGGGTGGGAAGTATGGTAGAAGCAGGGAGGGAGGGGGTGATGGGAGGAGAGTCAGGCTCGAAGGGGAGAAGGGGTAGAGGAGAGCATGGTGGGATAGGACAGCGATAGAGGGGAGACGGAGGGAGGAATTACATGCAAGGAAGGAAAGGTGAGACAAGGAGTGGTAGGGGTTAGGGGTGGAGGAAAGCATTTGGTGGAAGACGGGAAGGGGAGGGGGTGAAAGGCACGAGGAAGAAGATTGGGGAAAGGGGGAAGACAGGGAAGGGAGAGAGCAAGGGAGAGGGAGAGAGCAGGGAGTTGAGGGGTATGGTGGGGAGAGAATGACCCTAGTGGGTACAGTCGCATCTGCTGAGATTGATGAGGTGGTGACGCAGTTTGTGCTTATAAGACCCAAGTTTATTCTCAGTGGTGACTTCTGGGGGGAGCCCATTCATCAGGGAGGGGGCTCTAACGTAGAAGGAGCGCTGGGCTTGGGAGGTTCAGCAGAAGGGGACCGGAAAAGAAGCTTTGCTAGTACTGTGGGTGTCCGGATGTGTGGGGTAGGCAGCACGAGGTGTAGGTGGGGTAAGGCCAATACAGATTTACTTTGAAAGGAGGCAGGTCTGGTAGGCAATTCTTCCATGAAGGTTAAGCCAATTGGATTGTATATAAAGCTCGCAAATATACTTTCTTTTCCAAGCCCCAGTGACAAGATAGCAGCATTTATTTAGTGCAGTTTTTAAATTTTTTAGAGCTTCTATCGGTGGCAGATCCATAAAAAAATAAGTCCATAATCAATGATCAATAGGACTGAGCTGGGTATGACAGTGGGCATTGCCTCAGGTATAAGGTAAGTAACGATGGCGATAGAGGATCCCTATCCTTGCATTTGTGGCTTTGGAGATGAGCTTGATGTGGGAGTTAAAGGAGAGGGAGCTGTCAAGAATGATCCCCAGGTATTTGAACTCCTGCACCTGATCTAGTGGAATGTGATGCTTCTTCAGGATAGTTAGGCCGTCAGTTTTATGTTTACTGTGAGAGTTGTAAAACAACATGATCTTGTTTTTTTTGTTGTTTATCAACAGTTTGTGCTGTTCAAACCGTGTTTCTATGAGGCTAAAATTAGTTTGATGATACTGGGAAAGATGGACTGGGTCAGCGTGCATAGAGAAGAGGACTGCATCGTCTGCACAGAGCAACATGTCGCTGCGGCAAGCTGTAGGTAGGGAGGGAGCTGATAAAGAGACTAAAGAGCAGCGGCCCAAGGATGGACCCTTGGGGTAACCCAGCTCGCACTGGGAGGCTGTCAGATAGTGAGACACCGATCTTGACTTGTTGGCTCTGGCCTGTAAGGTAACTTGCAAACCAGTCGGTGACCTCCAGGGAGAGGCCTACAGTGGGGAGGGAGTTCAACAGGAGTTGGTGATTAACAGTGTCAAAATCCTTGGTTAAATCTACATACACTGCAGCTAGTAAATGTCCAGAGTCCAAGGCCTTCTGGATGTGACTGGTGAATTCAAGCAGAGCAGTGGTTGTACTGTGTGCTTTTCTAAAGCCATGCTGTTGAGGACTCTGTATATTATAGTTGATAAGGTAATCTGATAATTGGTCTGCCACAATGCGTTTGAGTACTTTAGAGAGCAGGGGAGGATTGAGATGGGATGGTAATTGTTATGAAGAGATCTTTCACCACCCTTGTGAATGGGTGTGACAGAAGTAGGTTTCCAGAGTTGGGGGAACTGTTTTAAGGGAGAGCGAGAGGTTTAGAAGTTTGGTAAGAGGTAGAAAGACGATGTCAAGTGATAGGGGAAAAAAGTTTTAGGTTCAGGGTGTCGCTACTAAATCTTGATTTTCCTAACACCTTTAGGAGGTATTTTCTGGATTCAGTGATGGACACTGTCCTGAAATAGAAGGGTGGTGTGCTCGTTGGGGGAACTGTTTTCTCAGTAATGCTGGATAGTGTAGCATCTTCGAAAAAGTTGGAGGGAAGAACACCACTGAGATCTGTGAAAGAGAGGTTGAAGGTGTCTGTGATTAGTTTAGGGTCCTGGATAGTGGTACCGTTTACTTCGAGCATTGACTGGGGTGATTTATTCGTTTTCCTGGTGAGGTTCTTGATGTTGTCCCAGAAATTTTTGCTATTGCCCCAGGAGTGTGAGAGTTCACGTTTGTAGTAGTCTTGTTTGACTCTACGAACCGCTTGGGTGCACCGGTTACGGGCAGCTTTATATGGTTGCACATCAGCCTGGTGACTGGAAATTTGTGCATGGTGCCAAAGACTGTCCCTTTCCTTCATCATAGAGATTAGGGCAGGGGTGATCCAGGGGTTAGAGGATCCCCTTAGCATTCTTTTCCTAAAGGGGGCAAACTTATCACAAACTTCATTAAACCGCTTGATGAAGTACTTAAGGGTGAGATCAGTGCAGTTCATGGAGTCAAGGGGGGACCAGTCCATCTGGGCAAGTAAAGCCTGGAATTGTGGGAGCTTTCCTTTTTTTGGATTCATTAGTAGGAGAGCCTAGGCTTTGATCTGGGTGTCCTATTAGTCCACTGACAGATGATTGGAGAATGATCGCTCAAAGAGTCTGGTAGGACTTCAGTATTAGTGATTCTTGATGAGTGAGTGGTGAGAATCAAATCTAGTAGGGAACTACTACCGGTTCTGTAATTGGTATGCGTGGGGTCGGGTACTATCTGAGTAATGTCAATCGCAGCAGGGCATCTTTGTACGATTCAGCTTCAGGAGCAAGCCAGTTTACATTAAAGTCTCCCCAAATCACTGTCTCAGTACGATGGGGTATGCTTTTGAGGTAGTTGATAATCAATTGAAAGCCAGAGACCTGGTTACGAGGGGGATATAGACCGATAATATGGTGAGGGATTTACCTTGCTGGCGAAAAATACTTTGACATGCTAACATTTGTGCATTGTTGCTTTTGGGGGAGGTTAGAGGAAGGATCTAGCCCTTAAAGGTGTCCCTCAAGTATATGGCATAACCACTGTGTCGTTTACCAATAACGGTCCAGTCTGAAAAGAACATAGCCAGGGATGAATATAACATTGTCAGGGACCTTCGGGGAGAGCCAGGTTTTGTTGAGGGTGAGTATATCCGGATTATGTTGTACCACTCAAACTTGCAGGTCATCAATTTTAGGTAGCAAGCTACAAGTATTAATGGTGGCTAAAGTGAGAGCTGTAGTTTGCTGTGTTGTGGGTTGGGTATTGCGGGGGGTCCAGGATTAGCGTGAATATTACCAGATAGTACTAAGAGGAGTAGGGAAATCCATGAAAGGTAAAGGGTGAGGAGCTTCAACGTCTTGCGCTGTCTCTGTTGGAGGTTCTAATTTCCAAAGTATTGCAGGCAGGAGAGAGAAGCAGAAGCAGCTGTGGGTACTCGAGGGGGCAGTGGACTGTTGGCCTGTAAGCAGTGATGGTGAGAGTGGCTGCCCAAGCATGAGGGGCAATTGAGGATATTGTACCTGAGGGAATACCTTTGATCAGGGTTTCATAGATTTGCAGTAAGGTAGGAGTGATGATAGAGTAGCTGAGAGGTAATAGGGATGGAAGAATCAGGAGAGCAGTTCGAATGAGGTGGGTCATTTTAAGTGGAATTAGGGGGCTTGGTAGATAGAAGGTATTTTGAGTGTAATGGATGGGTGGGGGAGACCGCACACCAGTAGACAGAGTAAGAGAGTAGGAGTGGAGAGACCTAACCCAGTAGAAAAGGCTAAACAATGTGTGTGCTGGGAGAGTGGGCAGTATAAGCAGCTGGAGTCGAGATAAGCTAGAGATTTCGTGTATGTCACTTTAAGAGAGGTTGTCAGTGAATGCGCACAGCTAGTAGGAGAGGAGCTACTGGGCGTTTCTCTATGGCAAGAAAGCATATTTAATAGAGGTCAGGGCAGGACAAAATACATATAACAGAAAGCGGCTAATTTTATTTTTTAATTTTATTCTTATTTTTGCACCTCTGCAGCACTACCAGTGGCGGCATCCAGCCGCCGGCCCCCACCAACCTGGAGAGCAGCAGGCTCACTCGCATGATGGGGGTTTGTTGCAGCTGCCCAAACACGCTGGAGGGTCTCCCTTTAGCTCTCCAAATCGGGCTGGACTGGACCCCTGAGCGCAATTCCACGACAGTCCTCCGGGTCGGCGGGGGCGCGGCCATCAAACTGCTTGGTCACGCCCAGCCTTTTCCTCCATGATTTCCCTGGAGCTGGGAGTGCAGTGATGTACTGTGCATATGCAGACATCTTGCCATGCTCCTCCCTACTTGGTATTGCAACTGTGCTGCCCCTGGTCATCTCCAGGGGCCACTCCATCGCGATGTGCTCCCCAAACCCACCCCAGAAGGGAGGAGAGCAGTCCAGGGACGCTCAATTCACCCTCTCCCCTGTCAACCCCTGGCAGCTCGAGTCTGTTCCCGAACCTGGATCGCCGGTGTGGTGCAAGGTGTGGCGTCCAATGCCTCAACCCTCAGCACCAGCGGTCCAGCATGAAAGTGGCTAATTTTAAACCGAGCATGGCTAATTTTAAACCGAGCACCGCCAAGCTATAGTTTGGAGTCAGACCAATAGGAAGCATGCAGAAAGTGACATCAGCCAGTAATGAGCTGCATTTGAGACAGGACTGCCAGTCAGTGAGGCTGCCTAGGTGCTGGGGATTCCTGGAGAGTTCTGCTGTCTGTACATTTGTCTGGGTGGGCGGGCAAGCAGGTGAGGCAGCACTGCTGGCAAGGAGCTGCAGTGGGCCGTGTTGTAGCAGGTGCCCGTTCAAGGGCGAGGTTCTGAAAGGGCAAAAAAAAAAAAACTGAGTCAATGGAATAAAGATTTTATTTATTTATTTATTTCAGTTTAGGATTAATACCTTTGAGTCAGGGACTCGTTTTCAAAGGTTCCGAGTCAGTTAAACGGACAGATACAGACCACATAACACATAGCACAGCAGTGGATTACAAAATAAGGTTACAGAGGGTTGCACATACTTTTAAGTTTAACTCATACATAGGAGTCTAGGTTTCACTAGTACACAGAGTCAAACATTGTAAGTTTCACTAGTGCATAGAAGTCTAACATTGTAAGTAACAGCACTAGGTGCGGTCATAGTAGTGTTAGAAAAAGAGGGGGAGAGGCCAGGGATTGAGTCTCCGCTGGGTAGTGGGGGGGTATGGACGGTTGCCAGAGTGGAAGGCCGAGCTCACCAGTGGTGGCCAGGGGTAAGAATGGGCGGGGGAGCAGCCCAAGGTAGGCATTGTCAGATGTTCATGTATGCAGTTGATGGAGTGAGTGATCAGTGGGGGGTTGAGAGTTTATTGTAGTGTTGACTATGCAAGGTAGATTTTAGAGTGCCTAAGGAGCTAAACTGGGGGGGCGGGCCAGGGAGTGTGACAATGCAAGGTGAGAGTGAGTGCGAAACGTAGGAGGGTGAGGGGGAGAGGTGATCGAGAGTCATGCAGTTGAGGATGCAAGAAGTTATGGTGCCAGAGTTCATAGCAGGAGAACAATGAAGTAGATGAAAATTAGTGTTGGGTGGGGAGGGGACGATAAGCATCAGCTCAGAGCAGTAGATAGATGAGGGTGGAGTAGCCGAGGTGTTCTCGGAGTGGGAATGTGGCTTAGGCCTCGTCCACTCTACACTGCTCTGGCCCGGTAACGGATGTAATCCGTTACGGCCAGGGCGCGGTGCAGTGAGTCCACACCTTGGTGGTGTCTGTTACTGGACAGGCACTGCCGGTCCACACATCGGGGGCCGGGCCACCATTACGGCGGCGCCTGATCCCACAATGCATCACACTCGCTTACGGTCCCTACGGGGACCGTTACCACCATCCACACCGCGGTAGCGTTACCACCAGCGGGACGGTTTCATAACCGTTGTTGAAACCACCTCATATGTGGTTTCAACAGCGGTTAACTGCCTCCTGTAACGTTACAGGTGTAGACGCAAACCGTTGTGGTAACGGTTTGGGCACTCTGTAACATTACAGAGGCGTAGTGTGGACAGGGCCTAAGGGAGAGGCAGAGAAAAGACAACTTAGTGGCGGTGAAACGAGAGGTAGAAAATAAGGCCCTGTCCACACTACGCCTCTGTAACATTGCAGAGTGCCCAAAACCGTTACTACACAATAGCTTCATGCTTACACTTGTAATCGCTACAGGAGGCGTTGGTGACCGCTGTTGAAACCACATATGAGGTGGTTTCAATAACGGTTATGAAACCGGTCCCGCCCTGGTAACGCTACCGGGCGGTAGTGTGTGGATCGGGGCGGTAACGGTCTCCCTGCAGGGACCGCGCAGTACGAGCTGCATCGCGGGATCGGGCACTTGCAACGGCCGTCCGACTCCCCGATGTGTGGACTGGCAGTGCCGTCCTAACGGACACCACCGGTGTGTGGACGATTGCACCGCTTCCCCGCCAGCGGATTGCATCCATTACCGGCCAGAGCGTGTAGTGTGGACGGGGCCTAAGAGGAAAGGTAGTGGGGGTGGAGAACTTAGCAACTCAGTTCTGTCCTAATAAAGCAGCTCAGCACCAGTTCTAGCTACACTCTCTAAACAGTTTAGTTTTAGGCAAATTCAGTTAGCTAAAAACAATACAATAAGGCATAGCAACTCATTGCTATCCTACTAAAGCAGCTCTAGCTACACTGCTCTAAACAGTTTAGTGTTAGGCAATTCAGTAAGGCTACAAAGTTACAGACTAAGGCAACAGAAAATACATGTAACAGAAAGCAGCTAATTTTAAAACTGTGCACCACCAAGCTATGGATCTGAGCCAGTCCGGTAGGAAGCATGCAAAAAGTGGCACTGGCGAGTAACAAGCCGCGTCTGAGACAGGGTCATTAATCTGTGAGGCTGCCTAGCTGCCGGAGCTTCCCAGAGAGTTCTGCTGTCCATACCTTAGTCTGGGCGGGCAGGCAAGCAGGTGAGTGAGAGCGGCCGGCAAGGAACTGAGCTGGGCCGCATTGCAACAGGTGTCCATTCAAGGGTGAGGATCTGAAAGGGCAAAAAAGGGGAAGGGTGCATGGAATCAAGATTTTAGAATGCCTGAGGAGCTAAATCGGGGGGCAGGCCAGGGAGATTGACAATGCAAGGTGGGAGTGAGTGTGAAAAATAGGAGGGTAAGGTGGGGACGTGAGCGAGAGTCACGTAGTCAGGGGTGCAAGAGGTTATGGCACCAGGGTACAGAGCAGGAGAACAACAAGGTTGATGAAAATTAGCATTGGGTGAATGCGAGCTTAGAGCAGTAGATAGATGAGGGTGGAACAGTCGAGGAGTTTTCCGGAGCTGGAATGCGGCTTAGGGAGAGGCAGAGAAAGGAGAAATTAGTGGTGGTGAAACGAGAGGTAGAAAATAGGAGGAAAGGTGGTGGGGGTAGAAAACTTAGCAACTCAGTTCTGTCCTAGTAAAGCAGCTCAATACCTGTTCTAGCTACACTGCTCTGAACAGTTTAGTTTTAGGCAAATCCAGTTAGTTAAAAACAGTACAGTAAGGCTTAGCAACTCATCGCTGTACTACTAAAGCAGCTCTAGCTACACTGTTCTAAACAATTTAGTATTAGGCAATTCAGTAAGGCTACACAGTTACAAAGTAACACAACAGAAAACACATGTAACAGAATGCAGTTAATTTTACAACCAAGCACCGCCAAGCTATGGATCAGAGCCGGACCAATAGGAAGCTTGCAGAAAGTGGCACTGGACAATAAAGAGCTGTGTATGAGACAGGGCCGTGTGCCAGGGCTTTCTGGAGAGTTCTGCTGTCCATAAATTTGTGTGAGTGGGCAGGCGGGCAAGCAGGGGAGGGAGTGTGGCCGGCTGGGAGCTGAGCCAGGTCGCGTTGCAGCAGGCGCATATTCAAGGGTAAGGATCTGAAAGGGCGAAAAAGAGCAGGGATTAATTGGATAAAGATTTTAGAGTGCCTGAGGAGCTAAGTAGGGGGGCGGGCAGGAGAGCTTGACAGTGCAAGGTGAGACTGTGTGAAAAGTAGGAGGGTGAGGGGCGGAGGTGAGCGACAGCCACGTAGCTGGGGGTACAAGAGGTTAAGGCGGCTGGCTTCAGAGCAGGAGAACAATGAGGTAGATGAAAGTTAATGTTATGTGGGGAGGAGAAGATGAGCGTGAGCTCAGAGCAGTAGATAGATGAGGGTAGAGTTGCCGAGGAGTTCCTGGAGCAGAAAACCTAGAAATATAGACTTTGTCGGCAGATAAGGACCGCTTGGCCCACCTAGTCTACCCATTTCCCTACCTACAGGATAAGCTGCAGATCCTAGTTAACCAACAGCTTGTTTCTTCCTACCTCCTACAAAAATTGCCTTATGTCTGTCCCATGCATTCTTGAATTCTTCCACAGTTTTAGACCCCACAGCCTCCTCAGGAAGGCTGTTCCATGTGTCCACCACCCTCTCTGTGAAAAAATATTTCCTCACATTGCCCCAGAACCCCTCTCTCCCATCTTCAAATTGTGTCCTTTTGTTCTTGCACATCTCTTTTTCTGAAAGATGCTACCCTCTTGGACTTTGTTGATTCCATTTGAAGTACTTAAACGTTTCTATCATGTTTCCCCTCTCCCTCCTTTCCTCAAGGGTATACATATTAAGCTCCTTTAGTCTCTCCTCATATGGCTTCTCTTGCAGACCCTGCACCATTTTAGTTGCTTTCCTCTAGACTGCCTCTATCCTGTCTATGTCCTTGAAGAAATGGAGTCTCCAGAACTGGACGCAGTACTCCAGATGGGGTCTCACTAACTGTACAGAGGGATAACAACTTCCTGTTTTCTGCTGGTGATGCCTCTCCCTATACATCCCGGTGTCCCCCCAGCCCTCCTTATTACCTTCTCACATTGCTTGCTAACCTTAAGATCATCTGATATGATTACCCCCAGGTCCCATTCCATTTTTATGTTGGCGCGTTTGCGCAGCCAAAATCTTCGGCCAGTGCAGATCTGGAGCGCCGGTCGCTGTTAGGCGACAGCAGGCACGCATCAGTGGATGCGCGCTCCATTCCCCAATCAGCCTGCATGTCGGCACCACACCATGCATACATAATGTGGCGAGCACATCTGAGGAAAGGTCTGCTGCAATCAGCAAAGCTTGTCAGGCGCAGTGGACCTTCTGATGCTTTCGGCCATTATGTAAGCATGGTGAAGCTGACCCTTAACTACCAACACTGGGGTGCCCAATCCCCCCGACTTACTGTGGCCCCAGTTACAGCCGATGGGGAGTGCACTCGGCCGGCATAAAAGCACCTCCGAGTGTTATAGGCCGAGGGCGTGCCCAGTCCTCACGCCTCTTCCCGCTTTCCTTGTGTGCCGACGGGGTGCCCAGTCCCGCCGGAATAAATTAACCCTCCTTTGTTGTGTGCCGAGTGGCCAATCCCTGTTGGCTAAAGCACCCCCAAACAGCTAGGTGGCACATTGGGAGCCCACCCCAGCGTGCCAAAACCTGTGTTTAAAAAAAAAAAAAAAGTCCCGCAATGTTTTTTTTTTTTTTTTTAACCCTGTGAACAAAAAACGGTCCCTTGCCGTCTCCCTGCCCCCCACGCAACTCACACCCACCCACTGCACACTTTGCCTCCCCACACACCCCCATCACCCCATACTTACCTCCGGAGTCCGACGCGACGATCTTCGGTGGACCGGGAACACGTCTGCACTCTTCAAAGCTGACCGCGAAGTGAGGAAATGCCAGTAAGCTGTATAAAGGAATAAATAGTATTTTTTCAACTTTGATGTAGATCTCAGGCATTTTTTGGAATTTTGGCACCAAATTTTCAACATGGGGTTTTTGGGACCCCTCCTCATGAATTCTTGCACTCTCATGGCGTTATTTGGTCCTGAAAGGTGATTTCACAGTCACTGCACGGAATCATCTTTTGGGAGCGAGGAACGAAATGACAGTGCCGATGTTCATGAGGGGGCTCTCAAACTTCCTGTGTTGCAAATTTGGTGGGAGAAATCAAAAAATGACTGTTTTACGAGCGTGCGTTGAGCAGTTGCTATGCATGCTTGTAACTTGGTGAATTTGCAATATTTTCATGCCACATGTTCAGCATTGGCATTTTTTCACACGTTCTTGTGAACCGTATGGCTGTCTTTTTTTTAACATCCTGCCTGAAATGTGTTTTCGCACTTGCGGCGCAGAATAGCGTGGTTGATTTGGGAAATCAGTGTTCGGGACAGTTATGAAAATGTCAGTTTCACTGTTCATGAGCAGAGGTCCTAAAATGCCTGTGCTGAACATTTGGTGATGATACGCCATAACATGACTGTGTTACAAGCGTGCGTTGTGCAGTTTGCATGCACACTTGTAAGTGCGCGAATTTATAATATTTTCACTCCAGATTTTCAACATTGCCATTGTTCTGCACCTCCTAATGAACAGTACAGCTGTCATTTTTCACATCCTGACCAAAATGCGTTTTCGTAGTTCCGGCGCAGAATAGCTCGGTCGCTGTGGGAAGTCCATATTTGAGACACATTATGAAAATGATAGTGGCACTGTTCATTAGTACAGGTCCTAAAATGCCTATGTTGAAAAAATTTGGGTCCGAAAGTCCATAAAATTGGTGTTTTACGAGCGTGCTTTGCGCAGTTTGCACGCACGCTCGTGACTTCGTGCATTTGTAATATTTTCACTCCAAATGTTCAGAGTTGGAATTTTTCCACACTTCCTTATGAACAGAACAGCTGCCATTTTACATCTCCTGGCTGAAAGTTTTTGCACGTCCGGCACAGAATTGCACGGTTGCTGTGTGAAATCAGTTTTCGGGACAGTTTGAGGAGATGACAATGACACTGTTCAGGAGCAGAGGTCCTAAAATGCCTATGTTAAAAATTTGGTGCCAAAAGTCTATAAAATGACTGTGTTGCAGGCGTGTGTTGCGCAGTTTCCACGCAGCCTTGTAACTTCGTAAATTTGCAATATTTTCTTGCCAGATTTTCACCATTTGTGCACACCTCCTTATCAACAGTATAGCTGCCATTTTTTCATAGCCTGCCCAAAATGCGTTTCTGCAACTGTGGTGCACAATGGTGTGCTCGCTGTGGGAAATCACCTTTTGGGACACATTAACAAAATCACAGCGTTACTGTTCATGAGGGGAAGTCCCAAAATACCTATGTTGAAAATGTGCCTAAAAAACTCCACCAGATAATTGGGTTGCGGATGTCTGTTGCGCAGTTTGTATGCATGTTCATTGCTTCACCAATATTTCATATTGCCACTCCAGATTTTCAGCGTTGCCATTTTTCATACCTCCTCATGAGCAATATAGTTGTCATTCTCCACATCCTGCCCAAAACCGTGTTTTTGTCCCTCTTTCGCTAAATGGCACAGCCGCTGTGCAAAACCACGTTTCAGCTAACAGTGATTGTGCCACTTTTCATGAGGTGGCCTGACAAGCAGCCCATGTTGAAAATGTGGAGTGAAGCTACCACTACACGCCTATGGTGTTAGGGTTTCCAACTGTAGCACCCAACCCGGTATGGACTGACAGGCATCAGGGCTGCGACTTGGGATTATCGGATGTAATGCTGATACATAGATACATACATAGATACATAGACAGTGTCGGCAGATAAGGGCCTATGGCCCACCCAGTCTGCCCATTTGAGCTTGTAAGTTCAGTTTATGTTTTCCTAGAAGTCTGTTGCCCCTTACCCCTGACCTCCAGAATTCCTTTATGTCTATCCCATGCTTTCTTAAGTCCTGTGATTGTTTCAGCCCCCACCACTTCCTCTGGCAGGGTGTTCCACTTGTCCACCACCCATTCTGTGAAGAAATTCTTCCTCATGTTTCCTCTGAATCGTTCTCCCTCCAACTTCATCCCATGCCCTCTAGTCCTGGAACATCTTTTTCGCTTAAAAATAGTGTATTCCGGAACCCTGTTCCTCCCTATAAGATACTTGTATGTCTCTATCATATCTCCTCTCTCCCTCCTCTCCTCCAGGGAGTACATGTTCAGTTCCTTCAACCTGTCTTCATAGAACTTGTGATGCAATCCATGTACCATCTTTGTTGCCCTCCTCTGAACCTTTTCTACCCTGTCTATGTCCTTACGTAGGTATGGTCTCCAGAACTGTACACTGTACTCCAGGTGGGGCCTCATTAGTGTCTTGTATAGCGGAATTATGACCTCCCTTTTGCTGCTGGTGATGCCCCCGCCTATACATCCTAGCATCCTTTTTGCTTTACCTGCTGCCTTGTCACACTGTTTCCCTACCTTGAGGTCATCAGAGATGATAACCCCAAGATCCCTTTCCTGCTTGGTGCATGCTATATCCTCACCCCCCAACTGATATATTGTGCCAGGGTTTTTGTGCCCCATATGTATTATCTTGCACTTCCTTGCATTGAATTTCAACTGCCAAACCCCTCACCATTCTTCAAGTTTCTGCATTCCACCCCCCACGCCCACCCTGCAGCCACTGACAGGCATTGTGGCATGTCTTGCACTGTTCGGGCAGAAACTTCACCCCATGCTCCTATACTGCACCCACATCAGCGTATTTCCTTATGGAATGGGGTAAGTATAATGTCCACAGACCCCAAAGCACACCACGACACTTGTCAGTCTCTACAGGGCAGGGTGAGGTACAATGCCATGAGCATTATAGCTGGTGACCAAAAGGCACACCCCAATGCCTGTGGCTCTCTACAGGGTGGGGGTGGGGTGGGGTTGGCGTCACTTCAATACTTCACTGCCATTCCTATTATGCGTCTCTAGCTCTGCCACTGCCAATGCCAGCACGACAGCATTTGCCATTGACAAATGCTTGTTGTTGTTGTTGTTGTTGTTGTTGTTACTACCCTCCCCCACATTGTGTAATCTTCCTCTGGGTTTTTGTTTCCCAGGTGCATTATTTTGCACTTCTTTGCACTGAATCCAAGCTGCCATACTTCTGACCATTCCTCCAACCTTGCCAGGTCCCTTCTCATCCTTTCCACACCTCCTTGTGAATCAACCCTGTTGCAGGTCTTTGTAAAATCTGCAAAGAGGCATACTTTTCCTTCCAGTCCCTTTGCAATGTCACTTATAAAGACATTAAAAAGGACTGGACCCAGTACTGAACCCTGCGATACCCAACTAGTAACCCCCTTTCTTCATAGTAGAATCAATTTACAATTACTTTCTGTGTCCTGTTGTCCAGCCAATGTTTTACCCAGGCTACCACCCTGGGACCCACTCCCAGGCTGGTTAATTTGACTATTAATATTTTGTGTGTGACTGTGTCAAATTCCTTGCTAAAGTCTAGGTAGGCCATGTCCATAGCCTCTCCCTGGTCTACTACTTTGGTCACCCAGTCAAGGAAATCAATTAGATTCGCCTGACATAACCTTCCAGCTGTGAACCCATGCTGCCTTGGTTTCTGTGCCCCACTGGTCTCTAGGTACTCTACAGTTCTTTCCTTCAGAAGTGATTCCATCACCTTCCCTACCACAGAGGTCAAACTGACAAGTCTGTAGTTTCCTGCCTCTGTCTTGTTCCTACTTTTGTGAAGGGGAATCGCATCTGCCTTCCTCCAGTCGTCTGGTACCACACCATCTTCCCATGATTTGTTAAAAAGGGTAGTCAGTGCTTCCACTAGTTCTCCCCTTAATTCTTTTAGAATTCCGTCAGGCCCCATTGCTTTGTCTACCTTCAGTTTTAGGAGTTCTTTCCGAACCCTTTCTTTTGTGAAAGGACTGGGATCGACCCCCCCCATCCAGAGTGCTTCTGTTAATTGGATTAGGCACTTCCCCTCCTCCTCTATTGTGAATACTGAGCAAAAATATTTGTTCTGTATCCCTGCTTTTTCACTGTCCCTCTCTGCCCACCCACCGTCCATTCTATTCAACCTCACTGTCGCTCCCTTTGTCTTTCTACGCTCCCTGATGTACCTATAAAAAGTTTTATCCCTCTTCTTAACTGAGTTGGCTATCTTTTCCTCAGTTTGGGCCTTTGCTGTTCTGACTTCCCTCCCTGCTTCCTTCTGTCTTAACTGGTACAGCTCTCTGTCCTTCTCCTTCTGTGTTTCCTTATACTTCCGGAATGCTATTTTTTTCTCCCTGACCTTCCCTGCCACCTCTTTTGAGAACCATAGTGGCTTTTTCTTTCATTTTGATTTGTTTATGTGCTTCACACAAAGGCTTGTTGCCTCTGTGATGGCAGTTTTGATGTTTCCTCATTGCTCCACCCCTCCTTCTAGCCTGTTTGCTAGTGCTTTTCTAAAGCACTCTCCCATCTTACCAAAGTCAGCCCTCCTGAAGTCCAGAACCCTCACTTTTGTATGGCTTGACTCTGTAGCTGAGTTTATCGTGAACCACACTGTTTGGTGGTCACTTGTTCCCAGATGGCTAATGCGACTTAAGGAGAGGCAGAGAAAGGAGAAATTAGTGGCAGTGAAATGAGAGGTAGAAAACAGGAGGAAGGGTTGTGGGGGTAGAAAACTTAGCAACTCGATTCTGTCCCTATAAAGCAGCTCAACACCAGTTCTAGCTACACTGCTTTAAACAGTTTAGTTTTAGGCAAATTCAGTTAGCTAAAAACAATACAGTAAGGCTTAGCAACTCATTGTTTTCCTACCAAAGCAGCTGTAGCTACACTGCTCTAAACAGTTTGGTATTAGGCAGTTGAGTAACACTATGCAGTTACAGACTAAGGCAACAGAAAACAGATATAGCAGAAAGCAGCTAATTTTAAAACCGAGCAACGCTAAGCTATGGATAGGAGCCAGGCCAATAGGAAGCATGTAGTAAGTGGCACTGGCCAATAAAGAGCCGCGCCTGAGACAGGGCTGCGAATCAGTGAGGCTGCCTAGGTGCCTGGGCTTCCCGGAGAGTTCTGCTGTCTGTTTCTTAGTCTGGGCGGGCAAGCAGGTTAGGGAATGCTGCGGCAAGGAGCAGAGCTGGACCACGTTGCAGGAGGCACACATTTAAGGGTGAGGATCTGAAAGGGCAAAAAAGAGCAAGGGTCAATGGAATCAAGATTTTAGAGTGCCTGAGGAGCTAAATCATGGAGTGGGCCAGGGAGATTGACAATGCAAGGTGGGAGTGAGTGCGAAAAGTAGGAAGGTGAGGGGGCAGGTGAGCGAGAGTCACTTAGTTGGGGGCGCAAGAGGTTATGGCAGCCGGGTTCAGAGCAGGAGAACAATGAGGTAGATGAAAGTTGTGTTATGTGGGGAGGGGAAGATGAGCGCGAGGTCAGAACAGTAGATAGATGACGCTGGAGTAGCCGAGGAGTTTCCGGAGCTGGAATGTGGCTTAGGGAGCAGCAGAGAAAGAAATTAGTGTCGGTGAAAAGAGAGGTAGAAAACAGGAGGAAAGGTAGTGTGTGTAGAACACTTAGCAACTCAATTCTGTCCTAATAAAGCAGCTCAACACCTGTCCTAGCTACACACTGCTCTAAACAGTTTAGTGTTGGGCAAATTCAGTTAGCTAAAAACAATACAGTAAGGCTTAGCAGCTCATTGCTGTACTACTAAAGCAGCTCTAGCTACACTGCTCTAAACAGTTTAGTATTAGGCAATTCAGTAAGGCTACGCAGTTACAGACTAAGGCAACAGATAATACATATAACAGAAAGCAGGTAATTTTAAAACCGAGCACCACCAAGGTATGGAGCAGAGCTGGACCAATAGGAAGCGTGCAGAAAGTGGCACTGGCCAATAACAAGTCATGTCTGGGACAGGGCCACCAATCAGAGAGGCTGCCTAGATGCCTGGGCTTTCTGGAGAGTTCTTTTGTCTGTACCTTAGTCTGGGCGGGCGGGCAATCAGATGAGGGAGCACGGCCGGCAAAGAGCTGAGCTGGGCCGTGTTGTAGCAGGCGCCTGTTCAAGTGTGAGGATGTGAAAGGGCAACAAAGAACAAGGGTCAATGGGATCAAGATTTTAGAGTGCCTAAGGAGCTAAATCAGGGGGCAGGTCAGGGAGATTAACAATGCAAGCTGGGAGTGAGTGTGAAAAGTAGGAGGGTGAGGTGAATGAGAGTCACGTAGTGGGGGGGCGTAAGAGGTTATGGTGCCATGGCTGATAGCAGGAGAACAATGAGGTAGATGTAAATTTAGTGCTGGGTGGGAAGGGGAAGATAAGCCTGTGCTTGTAGCAGTAAATAGATGAGTGTGAAATAGCCGAGGAGTTTCTGGAGCCAGGATGCAGCTTAGGGAGAGTCAGAGGAAGCAGAAATTAGTGGTAGTGAAACGAGATGTAGAAAACAGGAGGAAAGGTGGTGTGGGTAGAAAAATTAGCAACTCAGTTTTGTCCTAATAAAGCAGCTCAACACCTGTTCTAGCTACACTGCTATAAACGATTTATTTTTAGGCAAATTCAGTTAGCTAAAAGCAATACAATAAGGCTGAGCAACTGATTGCTATTCTACTAAACCCACTCTAGCTACACTGCTCTAAACAGTTTAGTATTAAGCAATTTAGTAAGCCTACACAGTTACAAACTAAGGCAACAGAAAAATACATATAATAGAAAGCAGCTAATTTTATAACCGAGCACCGCCAAGCTATGGATCAGAGCCGGACCAATAGGAAGCGTGCATAAAGTGGCACTGGCCAATAACAAGCCATATCTGAGACAGGGCCACCAATCAGAGAGGCTGCCTAGGTGCCAGGGCGTCCCGGAGAGTTCTGCTGTTGGTACCTTAGTCTGGGCAGGCGGATAATCAGGTGAGGGAGCACAGCCGTCAAGGTGCGGAGCCAGTCTGCGTTGTAGGAGGCACCCATTCAAATGCGGTATTTTAGTCCGGTGGGAGGGCGGGCAAGTTTGTGAGGAAGCACGTCTGACCAGCCGGTGAACTGGGCCGTATTGCAGCAGGTGCCCATTCAAGGGTGAGGATCTTAGTTTGGGCGGGTGGGCAAGCTGGTATGGGAGTGTAGCCACCAAGGAGATGAGCCGGCCCGCGTTGCACCAGGTGCCCATTCAAGGGCGAGGATCTTAGTCTGGGCGTTCAAGCTGGTAAGAGAGCGTGGCTGGCAAGGAGGTGAGCTGGCCATGTTGCAGCAGGTGCCCATTCAAGGGCGAGGATCTTTGTCTGGGTGGGTGGGCAAGCTGGTGAGGGAGCACAGACTGCAAGGAGATGAGCCAGACTGCGTTGCAGCAGGCACCCATTCAAGGGCGAGGATCTTAATCTGGGCAGGTGGGCAAACTGGTAAAGAAGCGTGGCCGGCAAGGAGCTGAGTCATTCCGAATTACAGCAGGCACCCGTTCAAGGGCGAGGATCTTAGTCTGGGCAAACGGGCAAGCTGGTGAGGAAGCACAGCCAGCAAGGATCTGAGCCGGACCACGTTGCACCAGGCTCATGTTCAAGGGCGAGGATCTCAAAATACTAAATAAGGTAATCCAGAAATTTTCGTCTCTCTGCCTTATTTTATTGTAGAACGTGCAGGATGTAACAATGCGGCACAGCAGGGAGCAGAAAATTCTAACATTTCACCTTGCAGCTTTATCGAAGGATAGTGCCCTCTAGGGCATAGTCTCTTTTATAGCAAGTTTCCAGCTGTACCCTATTACACACAGTGAAAATATTTAAAGTGACATAGTGCAAACAAATTTTTACAAATACAGTTAAAAACCTCCACAATGCCCAGTGTAACACATAAATATATATACTGGGTCAGCCTTCATTTTAGCTCCAGTAGGAGTCATTTTTTGTAGTCATTTTTAGTTCTTTTATTTCTGTTATATCTGTTATCGCAGCAGTGCTAATAAGTGCTATTAAGTGTTCAGTAAGCACTGGGAAGCGTTAATGTTGAAGCATTAACTGGAATGTGGATTATGACTATGTGATATGTGCGCTAACTCCGTTTTGATTAAGAGCTGTGTCTTTCGCTTTATTCCTGTAGCAGTTGCCAGGGGACATTTTCAGAGTTCCAATACCAAGACTGGGATTGTCCAGCTTTCTTCTCGGTGTTGGCTGTAAGAACTGTGGCTCGGATTTTATTTCAGCTGTGGAGCTATAATGGAGCTACAATGGACCCTGTATTATGTACTGTGCTCCTCTGGGGCACCTGGAATTAAAGGGGGTATCTTACTAGATGCAGTGAAGCCCTGAATGCAGAGTTTTGGAACTGTTGCTTGTCTGCCGTTTTTGGGTGGCTGTTTGCTCGGTGAGTGACGACTACAATCAGATGGAGTTTTTGAAGAAGTCCTTGGTGGAAACCGACTTTATGAGCTGCCACTGTAAATGTGGATTTAGTGACTTTGACTATTGCTGCAGACTGAGATTGGGAGGCTACTGCCCCTGTATGGTGAAACTGTGTTGATGGGGACAGAAGGCTGTGAGATGGTTTTCTTGAAGCCTCCCCGAAGTATCTGTGAGGCAGTTTTATTTGCAGTGGCCTAATTAGGGTTAGCCGAACTGACTAACCCTGAGACGGACACTGGGCGCAGCCAGTCTCTCTGGGGGGGTCAGGGGTATTAACCATAGGGTACATACTCCCTGAGTTCCTGGAGCAGTGGTAGGCCAACTGACAGGGGTTGGACTGTCCCCACTTAAGTGGAGAGATTTGATGGTGCTCCTGTGCCTTCCTTGGGGTGGTTTCCGGGTCTGGCAATTTAACCCATTGGAGGACTGCAACAAGAATATTGCTCTGCTGCCAGCTGTCTCCCTAAAATGCTTGGATTAGTGCTGCCATGGGCTGTTGCTTCCTTATCAAGGAGTTTTATTTTATTTTTTGGACTGGCTGTGAGACAGCCTGTTTTTTCTTTTCTTTTTCCTTTTTTAAGTAATTACATATTATATAATCTGTTTTAAATGTGGCTCTGAGAGGGCCATGCTTTCTGGTTTAATTTCAAGTTATTGTTAGGGGGTGGCGAGAGCCCCTCGTCAAGACTCATTTTACTTCTGTAATTATTAAGTTAAACTCATTGATTGGAGAGTTTACGTAGGATATTCATTCACTTACTGCTGCTTGTAAGTTCTTATTTAAATTGTGTGTTTTGAGAGGGGGATATTTATGTAGTTTGGGTATTTATTGGATGAGAGCGACTATCCTAGTGGAGTTATTTTATAGTATGAGAAAGTTCTAATTTTGTTGTTGTGGGTTCTCATTTACTCAGTTCTGGTGGTTAATCAGCTTGTGGAATGTGTTTGTTTTCCCCGGTCGTGCACTTTTCATCCTCCACTCTCCGTGCCGCCACCTGCCCCGACTTTTTCTATCACCAGCACCGTCGTGCACTGGGTATTGCACGCAGGAGGGTGGGGGTGGAAGTGATCTGAGGACCTAATGAGCGGATCTGCTCACATAGGGCTGGTTAGGTTTAGAAGATGCCCTGGGGCGAAATGGAGCCTGGAACGTGGTGTTCCATGTCTAGTCCTCATACCCAAGGGCACCACTTCTGTTGGTGGGCAAGTAGCCAGGACGGCTCGTGAATCCCGTCCAACTTGAGCGGTATTGAGCAATGCCAGATCTATTAAGAACAAAACTGCAATTATTGCGGATCTTGTTGGAAGAACTGATCTGGCATGCATCACCGAGACCTGGCTGGATGAAAATGCTGGCTCTGCTTTAGAAGAGACAGTTCCAGCCGGGTACTCGTGCACACCGCCCAAGATTGGACTGCGGGGGGGGGGTCTGTTTCAAGACCGAGTTGGGCCTCACTGGTGTACCAGTAGAGGAGGCCGAATCCTTTGAATGTAGTATGGTAGCAGGTGTGGGTTGCAGGATAGCTCTCGTCTACCATCCACCCTGGGAAGAAAAGCGATTCCTGCAGGAAGTGGTGGACTTCGCCATCGACATGGCATTGGAGTCACCCAGACTGATGGTTCTGGGTGACTTCAATGCCTGGGTCAACGACGAACTCTCGCCTTTTGGACAGTACTTCCTCCAGTTGATGACATCACTGGGCTTCACACAGATTGTTACCTCTGCTACCCATAGTCATGGTCATTGTTTGGATTTGGTGTTCCTCCTGGGGATTGAGGCCTCCAATTTGGGGGGTGGAATCTGTCAGTTGGTCTGATCATTACACTGTGAGGTTCAACTTTTGTGCCCCCCTTTGTAGGTCTGCCTCTGTGGAAATAGTCAGTTACCGCTCTTTACGGGATGTGAGCTCTGAAGACCTAGTGGCGGTGATTGACCTCTCGGAGTTTCCTGTTGCCAGCTCAAGTCCAGAGCCCTTGGTTTTGGCCTATAATAAGGTCATCTCCTCGGCCCTGGACCTGATTGCTCCTGTCTGTGTTTGTCCTCTCCCACCTCACCCTCAGGCCTCTTGGTTTGATGGGTCTTTGAGGGAGTTGCGGCGACTAGGATGAAGGTTACAATGTTGCTGGCAGAAATCCGCCCTGGAGGCTGATCACCTTAGATTGGGAGAGCATTACCAGGCCTACCAATCGGCGATCTCCCGTAAGAAGACAGAGTTCCTGTCCAGGGAGATTGCTGTTGTTCAGTATTGACCAGCTCAGCTCTTCCGAACTGTGGACAGGTTGTGCAACCCAGCCTGTCTGCAGCTCCGAAGAGCCTTTTCACAAATGGAGTGTGATGAGCTTGTTCGATTTTTTTTTTTTACGAATAAGGTGGCCGATATCAGGTCGGAGATCCTTCTGACTGATTCTGTGGGGGATGCTGTTGGTCGGTGCCCGGTCACTACACCTTGTATCTCCTGGAGTAGCTTTGACCTGCCGGAGTTCGGGGATATTATGTAGATTGTCCAGGGCAAGTGCCCTACATGCTGTAGTTTGGATCCTGGCCCAACTTCCCTGATTATGGGTTGTTGTGATATCATTGGCCCGGTCCTGGCTCAGATAGTCCAGTGTTCCTTGGAATTGGGTGAGTTTCCAAGCTGCCTGAAGGAGGCAGTGGTAACACCCCTTCTGAAGAATGCTTCTTTGGACCCCGACGTTCTAGCAAACTACAGACCTATCTCGAACCTTCCCTTTATCAGGAAGGTTATTGGGAAAGTAGTGGCGATTCAACTGGAGAACCATTTGACCATCCATAATATCTACGAACCTCTCCAGTCCAGTTTTCGAAAGAGGCATAGTACTGAGACTGCGCTGGTTTGGGTAATCAATGATTTCCTGATTGCGAGAGATCGGAGAAACCGTTCCATTCTGGTTCTCCTTGATCTCTCCTCAGCTTTTGACACTGTGGACCATGGGGTGCTGCTCGAGCGCCTGAGGTTCAGCTGTGTCCTGACATGCACAGTCCTCAGGTGGTTTACATCTTTCCTCATGGGCAGAACTCAGAGAGTTGTGTCAGGGTTTTTTTCTTCAGACTCACTCCCTCTGTCATGTGGGGTCCCCCAGGGCTCAGTGCTGTTCCCCATGTTATTTGCAGTGTATATGCTGCCCCACGAAGACATTGTAATATGGTATGGGCTGAGGTTTCACTGCTATGCTGATGATACCCAGCTCTTCCTGTCTTTCACACCCGACCAGGATAGTGCTCTCTCAGTATTTAATAACTGCCTCGCTGTAATCCAGGATTGGATGAATTCAAACTGGCTAAAGTTGAACACGGGAAAGACTGAGGTAATGGTTGTGGACACAGGTCGCAGGATAGAGGGGTTGAGGACTGGTCAGCCCTCTGGACTTTTTCTGGGGGGCTCCCAGATTCTTACCTCTGAACGGGTGCGTGACCTGGGAGTGGTACTTGATGATGGGCTGACCCTTCGTTTTCAGTCATCAAGTCTGCCTTTTATCATCTTAAGAACATTGCCAGGGTCAAGCACCTTGTTCTGTCCAATGATCTGCCTGTGTTGGTCCACGCCTTTGTGACCTCGCGCCTTGACTACTGGAACTCCCTTTACTTAGGGCTTCCTGGGGTTGATATCCGCCACCTGAAGCTAGTGCAGAATGCTGCCGCACGATTGCTGATGGGGTCGTCTCGGATTTCGCATATTACCCTGGTGCTGCAGGATCTGCACTGGCTGCCGATTCAATGGCGGATCACCTTTAAAGTTGGTTTACTGACTTATAAAGCCCTACACGGACTTGGTCCTGACTACTTGAAAGAGCTTCTAATTCCCTACAGCCCTATGCGACAGCTCTGTTCGGCAAACGAGGGGTTGCTGGATGTTCTGAGAGTGACTTTGAAATCTTCTGGGGCCCGTGCATTTCTGTTTGTGGCCTCTACCCTCTGGAATTCTCTACCCTGTCAGCTTCGGGAGTGCGCGACCATGGGGGGATTTAAACAGGTGCTTAAAACTTTTTTGTGGCGTCAGGCCTATCAGTGACTCATTGGTGTTTGGAGCCGCTGTGTTATATATTATTGTGGTCATTGTTTTATGGAACTATGTTTTTATTATTGTAAAGTGCCTTGATCTTTTGAAAGGCACTTAAAAATAACGTTTATTATTGTTATACTGTAATACATAATAGAGCACGTTTATACATTATTTCTCCTCCACCTAAGGACTGATATTTAAATTACTACACAGTACTTGTGTTGATGCATGTGATTAGTTTTAATATGGCAGTGCCAGTGGATGGATGACAAAGCATCTAAAACCCTTTATAGAGACATACAGTATATTTATAATGGATACTTGCAAAAGCTTAACACTCTTCATATTTTTCCCATAACTAAGGGGTGCTAATAGAAACAGCCAAGCTAAAGGAATGGGGGGAAAAAAGAAAAGAAGGGGGGGTTAACATACTTTTTCTTCTTTTCTCTTTTTTTCCCTTGTTAGGCAATGGTACTGGTGTCCCTAAGACTTCGAAGGAGAAGCCATTTTTGACAAAATGCCATGTGAGACCAGTTTAGACTACTTGATGAAGCAGTGATTTACTTCATTTCATAGTTATCTTTTATAAACTACCCTTAGATTTCAAAATACTTTTTGGTTTCCCGGTTGGTATCTAAATGTATTGAGTCCTCTCAAGGTTGCAGATTTTTAACCTCCCAGGTTTTTCCTCAGTAGGGGTCTAATTCAGTAGGCCTGTGGTGGTTTATACCTTGTGGTTCCCCCCTTCTTTCTGGTCCATTTATTCTACCACTTTGCTTTATTCTCCCCTTTCTTTCCTTTTTTCCATTCCTTTAGCTTGGCTGTTTCTATTAGCACACCTTAGTTACTGGACAAGTAAGAAAAGTATTAACAAACTTTCGCTTGTATCTGTGTAAGCAATATTCAAACCCCAGGAAATCTTACTGTATTCTGACCTCTGCAGTATGGTCTCACCATAAGACTGCCCTGGAGCTGAAATGGTTAATAAAACCTATACCAATCATGGAATGTTAGGCTTGAGCTCGGTTTTCAAACCACTGTCCCTGGAATACATCCTGCAACTGTCAGATTCTTTACTCCGCTTGCCTAGTACAGACGCCTTGGAGATCCCTCCTTCATCTTATTCATTTATTTAATCTCGGATTACAGGTACGTTTGAGCTAAACATAGCTCATTTACAAGAGTTCCATGTCGGGGGGGGGAGGGGGGTAACAAACAGACGAAGGGAAGCTAAATAAGTGATATACAAGCAAACATTGGTAATACCATACATCATAATAAACAGCAAAAAATAGGAGCTAAATAAGTGGGATTCTAGCAAACATTGGTAATACAGCATACAATATGGTAAAAGCGGTAGATAGAAAGGAGCTAACAGTTGGATATCTGGCAAACAGTGGATATACTTTAAACATCAAGGTCAATATCAAATAGTTGTGTGTGTGTGTGTGTGTGTGTGTGTGAGAGAGAGTGTTATTTTAGCACACTAGGGATTAAGTATGGAAGCATAGTTTAAGGCTTTTGAGTAGAAAGGTAGCTGCCAACAGCTTTGTCAGAGCAGGCCTTGGAAAAAATTATTTAAGCAGGATTTGATGAGGTGTGAGGCTTGTCCGGGGAGGGCAGGCACCCATAAGATTAGGAGATACAGTCACCGCAGCTTTCAGTTGCAAGATGCTGCTGAAGCAGATGCTTGTAATGCCCCAGGTTCAGAAAGTTAGTTAATTCAGTGCATAGTCCGTTGAACCAGAGTGGTGCCTGGTACAAAAAGGTCCGTTGACATTGGGCAGTGCAGCATCTAGGAACTAGAAGGTGTTCAGCTGTTGACAAGTGGGTGTGTTGGGTCTTGGGAGATTTGTTCAGAAGGCTATCAACTCCCGGTGGAAGGAGCCCAAGGAGGGCTTTTTTTTTTGTAAGTAAGCACGTTTTGTATTTAATCCTGCCAGTGAGCTAGAGCCACCCGGATTGTGAATAAAGCTCACGCGTGTGGATGAATCGAGGGGCTCCCGTGTAAAGTCTGCATACCTTGTTCAGGGCATCCCGTCTTTCTTGAAGAAGATTTTTATTTTCTCGTTTTTTTGAAATAAAATTTTATTTCTGTTATTTTTGAAGCACTGTCCTTGAGTTTACAGATAGATTTATCTAGATTTAGTGTTGTCCCGGTAAGTTTTTCGGTTTTTTTCTCAGTTCATTTAAAAAAGAGCTTTGTTTATCTGTGTGGTTTTTCTGACTCACAGAAAACCCACTTTTTATAAGGTTTTCTTCTGGTTATGATACTACCCAAGAAAAGAACGGCCCAACGGGTTCTCAGCATTGTACAGAGTGTGGGGAACCATTTGCTAAAGCTGACCTGCACTTAGTCTGTGGTTTCTGCCTAGGATTTTACCAGCTGAAGGCAGACTGTGAAATCTGTAAAAAAAAATTTCCTCAGTCGACGCTTGATAGCCGTTTCAACCAACTGAAGGAAAAAATGTCCGAAAAGCTGCTGACCCAGCTTCAGATAAACTTTCCTCTTCTCAAAAGGAGAACCCTAAGGAACTGGTTGAACAACCCTCTGACCAGGGTAATGGTTCCTCGGGTAGGAAGAGAACTGCAGACACTGCCGCTGAGTTGGCAAGTTCTGCTCAGAAGAAAAGGAAGGAAAAACACTGGGTTAAGGAACCGCAGACGATGAATCCGTCGGTTCCAACCACAGAGGAAATAACTAACGCTATAAGAATTATTCAGGCATTGCAAACTGGTACTGCGGTTCTGGTTTAGCAGCCCAGTTCACTGGCCTCGGTTCAGGACCTGGGTTCTTCCTCGGTTCCTGGTTCACTTGAGCAGTTTACTGAAGTTTATACTAAGTGGGAAGATGAGGATGATGATGAGGATTTTGGGGAACCTCTTGTACTAGATGTATCCCCTGATCCGCAGTCAGCGCCCTGACTCCCCTGATAAGGGAGCTGAGGATTTTTCTTCCCATTTTGCCTTTATGAAACAGGTGGTACAAACTCTGGACCTCTCCACCCAGGAATCCACTGAGGAGGAAGAGGAGCCAGACTACATGGAAATGATGGATGTGCCAGCAACAAAAAGGCTGTTGTTGCCCATTCACAAGTCTCTAAAGAGACAGGCCTCAAGGATCTTACTGACCCCCACGTCCATCCCTCCAGTGGGCAAGAGGATGGACAGGAAGTACTAGGTGGCCAAGTCTGGAGCAGAGTTCCTCTTTGAACACCCCAGCCATGAAGGGGTGGTGCAGGCTGCTGCATGTGACAAGGCAGGTATTCCCCTGGCATTACACCCACCTGAGGACTCCAGAAAAATGGACTGTATGGCCAAGAAGTCCTACTTAGGGCCTTCTTTAGCCAGTAGACAGGTAACTTATATGGTCAGTGTGTCCAGATACCAAAAGAATCTCTGGAGCACAGTTATGGAGATAGCCCAGGCATGCCCTGGACCCATGGCATCAGATTTGTCCAAAGCAGGAAAAAGGGGCATGCCAATGATATTGCAGCAAGGCAAATGGCAACCTCAGTGTCTGTGAGGGGATTTACTTGGCTGAGGGCCACTAACTTGTCTCATGACACCGAGACAAAGGCACTTGATTTTCATTGTGAGTCCACATCTCTCTTTGAGGGGCAAACAGAGGCTTACATGAAGAAGATGGATGAGTACAAGGTGGCTTATAAGAGAGCTGCTGCAAAGGAGAAAGCAGCAAGACCCCAGAAGTACCAGAGCAAAGGGAGCAGGGGTATAACCCATTATAGGCCTTTCTTCCAGGCTCAGGCATTGCCAGCCTACCAACCTCAGAGGGTGTACTTCAGAGGCAGAAGGGCAGCAGCCGTGCCAGCCCCAGCACTCAGCCAGGTGCACAAACAAAGCAGCCCCCCCGAGGGGTCTGCCAGGGTCACATCCCCACTTCCAGTAGGAGGCAGGCTGGCTCACTATCTCTAGGCTTGGGAATCCAGTGGGTCCTGGAGGTAGTGAACCAGGTGCTTCCTCTCAGTTTCAAGGTTCTGCCCAAACTGAGGGCAAGACTTTTCAGACCTGCCAGCCTGTCAGAAGCAGCTCTGTTAGAGGAAGTAGCAAACCTAATTCAGGACAAAGCAGTGGAGCCTGTCCCCTTTTACCAAAAAGGAAGGGGACTCTGCTCAAGGTACTTCCTCACTCTAAAGAAAACAGGGGAGTGGTGACCCATACTAGATCTCAGACATTTAAACAGACATTTGACAAAGCCAAAGTTCAAAATGGTCACTCTGGCTACCATTCTCCCTACACTCAGGAAGGGAGATTGGCTGGCATCTCTGGACTAAAAAGATGCTTACTTCCATAATCCTAACAGGCAATCACAGAAAGTATCTCGGGTTCAGATTACTATCAGACCACTACCAGTTCAGGGCCATGCCTTTCAGCCTGACTTCTTGCTCCAAGGGTGTTTACCAAGTGCCTAGCAGTAGTGGTAGCACACCTAAGGAGACAAGGGGTAACAGTCTTCCCATACCTGGATGACTGGCTAGTGGTAAGCCAGTCCCCTCAACAGGTAAGAGGTGCACTGACCATCAGTCAGGATATCCTCTGTACATTGGGCTTCCTGGTAATCCAGAAAAAGTCCATGCTAACACCAGTTCAACTTCTGGAGTTCATAGGGGCAGAACTAGACACTCTGAGAGGAAGAGCCTTCCTCCCTCCCTCAGGGAAGGGTATACAGCCTGGTGCAGCTGGCAAGCTCCTTCCAACTGCATACCCCCAGACCAGCAAAAGGTTTTCTACAGCTGTTAAGGCACATGGCTGCATCAACAGCAACAGTGTCAGGCTCAAGATTCCAGATGAAGGACATTCAGTTCCACCTCAGGTTTCACTGGTCTGAGAAAAGAGATTCCCTGTCAAAGATGGTACCAGTCGCAGGAACCCTGCTCCAAGCTGTGCAGTGGTGGCAGGAAAAGGACAACCTCAGGGAAGGTGTGCCCTTCCTCCAGCTGCCACCAGCAGCAGTCTTAACAATGGATGTCTCCCTCCTAGGATGGAGTGCCCACCAAGAGGAGCACATTGCATATGGTACCTGGCTCCAGCAGGAGTCACTGCTTCACATAAACCTGCTGGAACTCAGGGCAGTCTAACTGAGCATTCAGTCCTTTGCTTCAATGCTGCAGGGCAAGGTGGTTCAAGTCAGAACAGACAATACAACCACAATGTACTACATAAACAGGCCAGTGGGTACAAGGTCCTCTCCACTGTTAACAGAAGCCATGAAGGTGTGGAACTTGGCTTACTCACTAGGGGTCTCCCTCTCAGCAGTTCATCTCCCAGGGAAGGACAACGTCCTCGCAGATGCCCTAAACAGGATCAACCAGAACCACCACGAGTGGTCACTGAGCAGGCAGATCCTGCAAGTAGTGTTCAGAAGGTGGGGCACTCCAGAGGAGGACCTCTTCGCAGCCCCAGACAATCACCGGCTGCCACAGTTCTGTTGCAGACCCCTTCCCCCACAGTGGGCACAGTCCCTCTGGATGCACAGCTGTTGGACTGGACAGGGAAGTTTTTGTATGCCTTCCCTCCATTTCCCCTGCTGCTCAGAGTGCTGAACAAACTTAGGACTCAAGCAGCAACAGTGATCCTCATTGCCCAGATTGGGCCAGGCAGCCCTGGTATTCACTGACCCTGTCAATATCCAAGCCAGTCTCCCTACTCAGGAGGCATAATCTACTGAACTCCTCTCAGGGCAAGGTCCTTTACCCCAACCTCCAGTCCCTCAGACTCAGAGCTTGGCTCTTGAGGACTTAGAATATGCTGACCTACACCTCTCAGAAGGAATGCTAGAGGTCCTCAGGGTATCTAGAAAACCCTCCACTAGAAAGGCTCTTCCAAATGGAAGAGGTTTTCTATTTGGTGCCAGCAGAAACAGACCATTGCCAGGCTGGCTTATCAGTAGTCTTGGACTATCTGGCACACCTGCATTCCCTTGGCCTTTGGCCTTCCACCCTTAAGGAACACCTAGCAGCTGTCTCTGCATACCTTTCTGCTGGAAAAGGGGCATCCCTGGCCACCAACCAGGTATTCAGAAAGTTCTTCAAGGGCATATTGCACTTGCATCCCCCTCACAGGAACCCACTCCTGCATGGGACCTTAATGTATGCATTAGCCAGCTAATGCAACCACCATTCGAACCCATGTCCTCAGCAGAGCTTAAGTATGTGACATGGAAAACAGTGTTTCTGGTAGCCATCACTTCAGCCAGGAGGATCAGTGAGCTCTAGCCTTGTCCACAGAGCCAGATTACATAGCAGTCCACAGGGACAAGGTGGTCCTTAGGATTAATAGGAAGTTCCTTCCGAAGGTAGTCTCAGACTTCCACCTTAATCAGTCCATGACCATACCAGTCTTTTTCACTGACCACTCCAATTCAGGAGAATGAAGACTGCATAGCCTTGATGTCAAAAGTGCTATAAGCTGCTACTTGGATCACACAAAGTGCCACAGGCAGGATAGAACCCAGCTCTTCCTGACCTGTGGAGAAGTGGGGAAGGGAACACCTGCCTCAAAGAGGTCCGTTGCCCGATGGATAGTGGCATGTATCCCAGTTTTGCTACAGCAAAGTGGGTAACCCAGCTCCCGCAGAACTACACCACCAGCTCTAAGAAACTGACCGGGCGCTCCTGTAGTGCGGCTGCCATCAGCGCCTGCTGCCATCTCCTGCCAGCTCACGGTGAAGCCTTAACTCAGCTACCCCAGACAAGGACTACCAGTGATGTACCCCAGGTGACGACCTCTCAGCGCCATTTTTTTAAAATTCTTGGCTGCTGATTGGCCAACTTGTCCGCCTGGCTTGAACTAATTGGTTCCCTGGCCTAACGGCAGCCCCGGATTGGTCTCGTCTTAAATCCTCTGGAAGACTGCAAGCCTGATTATTTCTCTGTATACTAAATTTTTGCTAATACTTGCCTAGACTGCTAGAACTGAATGCATGCCTGCTAAATAATGTACTAAGATTATTTAGAGCCTAGTCTGCTGCTACATTCTACTGTTTACTGCTGTGTTTAAGTTAATTTGTGCCCTGCTTAAAGTGAACTTGCCTTGCGGCAGCTGCTCTGCTATACTTTAACTCCTGTGCTATCCCTGCCGTTTCTATCCTCGCTCTCTATCTACCGGCAGCCTCCCAGCAGTTTTACCTCTAAATTCCTCTTCTAATCAGCCCTTTCTGGCTCTTACAGTACTGGCCCGCCGGTGGCAACTTCTCAGCACCTTGCTTGACTTGCCTGTATTTGGCTCACTCAGTACTACCCCGCTACTCCCTAAACCCAAGCCTCTCCTCTCTTCTCCCTGCATCTTAGCCTTCTGACCTGGCCTCTGCCCATGGAAAGTGGCGCTGCCTGAAAACCCGCCCCTTTCCTAATCTCACTTCCCTCACTTCTCCTACAGACTGCCCTCCCACGTACCCTAATCCTCTTTTGTTCTACTTTCCCCAGACCCCTGCTGGCTGTCTGCCACCAGCCCATGCCCAACTGCTCCCAGCCTACTCTTAGCTACGCTATTTATTTTCTCCCTCTTCTCACTTCCCTCCCCCAGATCTAGTAGGCCCACCGTGGGCACTACTGCGGTGAGGCCACGCCACTGCTGCCACCGATCACACTGAAGAAGGGAAGCCTTTACCTGACCCCTCCCCCGCAGGACTGCGTTTCCAGCTCAAAGAAGCCGACTGGGTGCTTCTGTAGTGCGACTGCCCTCGGTGCCTGCCGCTGCCTCCCGCCAGCTCACATGGATGCCCTGACTCGGCTACCCTGGACAAGGACTACCAGTCTGTTGTTCCTGCCAGTGCTGTGCACCAGCTCCCCACCCATGTTGTGTGAACTCTGTCTAATATAGTCCCCTATGATTCCCATCTGCTCCTTATATGGATCTACTGCTAGAGGGATTCAGAAAAGTGAGCAATTTCGCTTTGTATGAGTGATGCTACCTTCTCTTGAGTGCCTAATCTCATGTTGGGTTGGAACAACCTATTATAAACTTCCTGCGGATGAACCAGCAATGGAACCTACAGCTACATTCTGGAAACCTGGGATTTTATTGTGCCTTGTCTCACTCGCACTGATATCCCCCCACAGAGCCCCTGAGCTGCAAACTGCTGCCAGCTGCCCTAATTCACCCCCAGGTGACTGACCTCAATGCATATGGCACAACCACTTCTCACGACTCCTGGACAAGCTTTTACTCTACAAAAGGGCATCCCAGGCATTGTCCCCAGGACCATAGGCCTAAATAGCCATCGTTAGTCTAGCACATTCATGGATTCCTTGCCTGCTACAGCTCCTCTAGTGTGCAGCGAAAATGGCTATGCTCAAGAAGCTATAAACTCCTTCTGAACCACATTACCCGCCTATTACTGCTACGACTAATGCTATCAGGTAACATACACCTCAACCCTGGCCCTCCTCGCTCTCAGAATAGCCCACAACAAAAAATCTGCAGGACTCACCCTAGCTGCCTTAAACATCTGCAGTCTGCTGCCCAAACTAGACAGCCTGAAGGTATAGGTTACTAAACACAACCCCGCTATCCTCTTGATCATAGAAACGTGGCTATCGCCCAAGGTACTGGACTTTGCCATCGTGCTGCCTGGATATACCCTTTTTAGGCAGGACCGTACTTCAAAGAAAGGAGGGGCTTGCATAGTCTACGTAAAGGACATACTTCAGGGGCATATCCTTCCCCTCCCCAACAGAAGCGCCAATCTGCAAATCGTACCCATCAGAACCCTGCTGGGTGCTCACAACAAGGCGCTTATGATCCTCACAGTCTACATCCCACCCAAAACAACAATTCCCGGTGTCAGCGACCTCATGGACTTTACTGGCACCCGTGCACCTTAACTCCGAGATCATTCTTCTTGGAGATTTCAACATCAGTTGGCCCTCACCCGCAGCTGCCATGGTGAGAGACGCACTAACGACTATCCACTTTTCCCAGATGGTGGCAACCCCAACAAGGGTTAACTGCACAACAGGTACTAGCACACTGCTGGACTGGATCCTCTCAAACCAAGCCACCCATATTACCAACACCACTGTCCTCCCTGACTCACTGAGCGATCATTCACCCGTTACCTGCTCCTGGAAAAACAACTTCAGCAAGCCACTGCCCAGAACCATAAGCAGCTGTGTACTCCTCAAAGGGCATCTACCACAACTCAAAGTGGACCTTCAAGGCCTTGACTGGTCCGACCTACATGAAACAAACAATGTAGACATTGCACTCTGCATCTTCATCGCAAATATTTAATGCCACTTGCGATAAACACGCCCCACTGAAAACAAGAAAATCTAAAGCTCCCTGCAACCTCTGGATAACGCCAGAACTCCTGCTACAACTCAGTGCTTGGTACCAACTCTGTATAAAGGCACACACACATGGTACAACAGCCAATATTCAGCTATGTAAAAAAGCTAGAAATGAGTGCACAAAGGCTATCCACCTAGCAAAATGCTCCTACTATAAGGAAGCCCTCTCCAGCTCCTGGAACTACAGCAAATCCTTCTGGGCCAACCTCAGTGTTATTACTGGCAAGGATCCTAAAACGGCCCCCTCCATGCTCCTGGTCAGCGATGTACCCACAGTGGATCCACTCCAAATAGCAAATGCCCTAAATACTGCCTTCACAGACCTAAGTGGAGTGCTTCCAGTGGGCTACTTTGACCCTCCAATCCAGAAGCACCTAGTAGGTGATCAAGCCCCATGGGGAACTGTCCGCTCTTTTACTTTAAAGAAGTCAGCACTACCAAAGCTAAAGAGTACCTTGAGAAGGTGCTGGGCAAATCGAGGTACAATGGAGACACCCTGGACCTTAAGTTCGTCACTATGGCTCTTGAGGAAGTACTAAGCTCCCTGACCACCATCATCAACCTATCCCTCCGCCACTCTTAATTCCCCCAGCTCTGGAAATCTGCCTCTGTAACACCAGTTCACAAAAGTGGAGACCGGGCACTACAGAACCACTACAGTAGGTGGAAGACTAGGTTTGGTGGCCAAGGCACCTAATTTCACCTGAGCCCTTTTCTTCTAGGTTGCTTGAAAGGACAGAGCAAAGAACCTTACCAGAGCAAGGAAAAGGATTAAGGCTTCTTTTGGCTAGGCAGATTTATGGAGTGTTGTTATTTTTATTTCGTACTCACAGGGATTGTTACTGTTTGTTGCTAACATTTTATTGCTTTATTTTTCTCTGATTCAAATTGTTGTTGCTGGGTATACCTTCTACTGCATTATTACAGAGTGTGCCTACAGGTGTGTGCTTACAGATCACTGCTGTAATCTTCTGATTCAAATTGTCTTTTGCAAGGTATGTCTTCTGTTACTGCTTTATTTCTGTCTGTAGCAAAGTGTTTCTTACAGGGTGTATCTTCTGTGAAATTATTACAGGTGGTGCTTTACAGGTTTGATAGTTTTATCTTTCATTAGGATAAGCTTTCAGGGCTAGTGCATTTGTTGCTGGCTCATTGTTTCTGCTCTTACCTCCTTGTTTCTTTCGTCCATGGTTCTTCTTTTTCGGCAGGGGAAGGGCCTAGCCACCCACCTCCATCCCCAACCAACCCAGATTACACTCCTTTTATAGGGTAGCACAGTCGTGACATTTCCTGTAGCAAAGCAGGAAGGGGCAGATCAGAGGGGTATCCACACAGTGACCTCATTTACAGGGGCACTAGTAATTTAACTTGTTATAACAAGTTATACAAAAACAAACAAACAAAACACAAAATCAAACTTTTGCTTTCATTTTTTTCCTTCTAACTACTCTGACCAGGTTATAAAGCCAGCAACTTATCTGGAATGGATATCATTAACTGCAGGGACTGCGGAACACTTTTCAGAAGGGCAGTTTTACAGGATTTAGGACACTGTCCTACATGCTGGGCCATTGGAGATCTAAGGGCTCAGCTCCAGGCAGCATGGGCAGAGATTGCGCGCCTCAAATTACGTATTCAAGAGGAAATATAAGAACTGTCTGCCATTTCTCCAAAATCCAACAGAAGCACCTCGACCACAGAGGGTAGTTGGTCCGGGAGGTTGGCAGGTGGTTAGGAGGGGCAAATCGGGTGCCCCATCACTTGGTGCTCTCCAGCATATCACCTCCACAAACCATCTAAAAACTACAAACAGGCATCTGCCTCTATCTCCGAAATCAAACAAAGGGGCAGAGGACACTGCAGAGCAGGACACTGCAGCACAGGAGCTAGCACAACAAAACTCGCCCAAAACAGGAACCAAAATAAAAAAGCAAAAAGGAAATCCCAAAAACTTCTGATCATAGGAGACTCCATGATTTGGGGAGTTGATATGTATCTCCTGCCAGGGGTAATGGTCAGATGTCTCCCGGGTACATCAGCGTGGAGAGACACTGACCACATTGATAAAATTGTTCAGGAAGCAGGAGAAAACATTGACATCCTGGTACACATAGGGACTAACGATCTCACCAGCTGGTCAGTTGTGGAGACCAAGGAACACCTGATCAGGCTGGGTGACAAACTACCATCCATTTCGTCTGGCATCTCCTTCTCTGAGATCCTGCCAGTCTGGGAGAGGGGGGCAGATGGACAGAAGGTCAGAGAAGGGGAGATAGGAGAGCTAAACTTGTAGCTCAAGGGCTGGTGCCAGGAAAAAGAACATAAATTTGTAGGGAACTGGCAACAGTTTGGGGAGCGAAAGTTCTTTAAATTTGATGGACTGCATCTGACTAAGGAGGGAGTCAGTGCATTGGGGTAGAAGTTTGACGTCTTTGCAGAATATTTAAACTAGCAAAGGGGAGAGGGGTGCAGCACCCGATAAATCGAATGGGAAGAACACCCTTCCCCCCTCAGCTAGTGGTCAAACAGGAGTTCAGCATGTTTGTAGTTCATTTGCATCACCAGGTAAGGAAAAAGGTCTGGCTCCACACACAATGCACAGGGGAAATGCCAGACCTCTAGAACAACTAACACACTGAAATCTGGCCAATGGAAAATCATGTACACAAATGCTCTCAGTCTGGGAAACAAGATCCCAGACCTGCAGGCAATAATGACAGAAGCTAAACTGGACATAGTAGCCATTAGCGAGACATGGTTTACCAGTAACCACACTTGGGAGACTTCGGTATCTGGCTATGTACTGTTCAGAAGAGACTGAGGTGCAAAAGGGGGTGGAGTGGCCCTTTATGTCAATGAAAATATCAAAGCTACAGAAATTCAGAATACACATAAGGAGCCAGAAGAACTGTGGGTCACCCTGGAAACAGGAAATGGGATAGCCATACGGACTGGGGTTGTGTACAGGCCTCCAGACCAGGGGGAGGACATAGACACATTACTGTTAGAAGATATACAAAACATGACCGCTAAAGGGGAAGTTCTGATAATGGGAGACTTCAACATGCCAGATACATATTGGTCAATACCAGCAGGAACATCTGCCAGAACTAGACACATGGTGGATTCCCTGCAGGGGGAGGGCCTCAAACAACTGGTACAACAACCCATAAGAGACAGAGCTATCCTAGATCTAGTACTGACTAACAGGGAAAGGATCACAGATCTCCAGGTAGAAGGTCACCTGGGTGCCAGTGACCATCACATGGTATGGTTCAATTTGGCCACTAGAACTAAACCATCCCTTTCCAAGGCAAAAATATGGGACTTCAGAGGAGCCGACTTTGATAAGATGGCCAACAGAGTTAAGCTAGCCTTGGCAAAAAGAAATACAGGTGAGGGGGTACAAGCAAAGTGGGCAAGCAGTAAAGATGCAATACTTGAAGCGACATCCCATTGTGTTAGAGAGAAAAGGAAGTGCAAAAGAAGAAGGAAACCACTTTGGTTCTCAAAAACAGTAGCAGAAAAGGTCAGAGCCAAAAGGCTGGCCTTCAGGAAATATAAGGGAACACAGCAGGAAGAAGATAGGGAGGCATACCAGACTTCCCTTAGGGAAGCAGGGAAGGCAGTAAGGCAGGCAAAGGCCCAAACTGAGGAAACACTAGCACAAACAGTAAAATAAGGTGACAAGACTTTCTATAGATACATTAGTGAAAGGAGAAATTCCAGAGTGTGTATTGTTAAGATTAAAGAGGATAAGGGGGCATGTGAGGAGGAGGACTATGTAAAAGCATCTATCCTAAATAGATACTTCTGCTCAGTTTTTGCTGAAGAGAAGGTAGGGCAGGGCACACAGCTCAGCACCATAGACATAGGGAGGAGGGGTTGTGCATTAGTCACTTCATAAAAGAAAGGGTCCCACAAGAGCTCGATAAGCTCAGGGTAGACAAGGCAATGGGACCTGATGACATACCTCCCAGGGTACTAAAGGAGCTAAGGGTGGAACTAGCGGTTCCTGTAGCAGAACTGTTTAGTGAGTCTCTGAGCACAGGAGAGGTCCCAAGAAGAAGACTGGAGAAGGGTTTATGTGATCTCGCTCCACAAGAGTGGTAGCAAGGAGGAGGCAGGGAACTACAGACCAGTCAGTCTTACCTCAGTAGTGGGCAAAATTATGGAGGCACTCCTTAAGGAAAGGATAGTGCAACGCCTGGAATCCATAGGAGCACAGGATCCAAGACTGCATGAGTTTACAAAAGGAAGGTCCTGTCAAAATAATCTCATAGATTTCTTTGACTGGGTAACCAGAGTGGTGGACCAAGGGGGAGCAGTTGATATTGCCTGCCTTGACTTCAGCAAAGCTTTTGATACTGTTCCACATGGAAGATTGATTAATAAGATGGGTGGGCTCGAGGTGGGTCAGAAGTTGGTCAGCTGAGATGCAAACTGGTTGATGGGCCGAAAACAGAGAGTGGTGATAAACGGTATACAGTCAGAATAGACTTGAGGGTAAGGTATGTCTGTTTGCAGATGACAGCAAGATCTGCAACAGAGTAGATGATCCAGATGGGGTGGGCAGAATAAGAAGAGATCTGGATAAACTAGCAAAATGGTCAGAAGAGTGGCAACTGGGGTTTAACACAAAGAAGTGCAAGATCATGCACGTAGGGAAGAGAAACCCTGAAGTCACCTATAGGCTGGGAGGGAAATTGCTGGCAGTCACAAAGGAAGAAAGAGACTTGGGCATCATCATCACCGATAATCTGAAATCATCCAAGCAGACCACTAAAGCAGTAGGTAAGGCTAGCGGGATGTTGGGGTGTATTAGTAGGGGTATCACAAGTTGGAAAAGGGAGGTAATAATCCCTCTTTACAAGACACTGGTTAAGCCCCATCTGGAGTACTGCATGCAGTACTGGAGGCCACACCTTCACAAGGACATTAACCAAATTGAGGCAGTCCAGAGAAGGACAACCAATATGGTGCAGGGACTGCATCAGAAGACATATGAGGACAGATTAATGGAGCTCAATATGTATGCCCTAGAGCAAAGGAGGGAGAGAGGTGATATGATCAAAACATTCAAACACCTTAAGGGCATTAACAAGGTGAAAGAGTCTAACATATCTCAGTATAAGAAAAATAGCAGGACAAGAGGACACAGCATGAGATTAGAGGGAGGCCAATTAAGGAGTAATGTGAGGAAGTTATTTTTCACAGAAAGGGTGGTGGAATGGCCTACCTCAGGAAGTGGTGGCTATGAATACAGTACAAGGCTTCAGAAAGGCACGGTATAGACATAAGGGAGCAATACAGATGAGTATGAATAGACAGGCTATTGACAGAGCAAAGGCCGATGGCGCATTCATAAGGTAGAAAAAGAAATGGGCAGACTGGATGGGCCTTGCGGTCCTTATCTACCGTCAACTTCTTTGTTTCTATGTTACAGACTGATCTCCATACTCCTGCCACTCTCCAATGCACTTGAACGGATAGTGGCTGATCAGCTTGTGGAATACCAGAACATGCACCAACTCCTATGCCCGGAACAACATGGTTCCGAGTGGGGGCACAGCACTAACACGGCCCTGTTGGAATTCATTGGTTATATCCACCAAGCCCTGGATCAAGGACAGCTAGTGGGGGCTACCTTCATCGACCTATCAAAAGCTTTTGATACGTTTCACCACACACTCCTCCTCAAACAGCTAGCCAACCAGTCTCTCTTCTGATACAGTTCTGTGGTTTAACAGCTGTCTCAACAATCGCTCACAGTGGGTCAAGACTGGGAACATTGTCTCAGTTAGCAGACCTGTCCGCATGGGAGTCCCCCTGGGAGCAATACTGAGTCCCTCTTCTCTTCAGTATCTTTTCTTAAATAAACTTCCAGGCTTCTGCACCAGTCACATGTTATTGTATGCTGGTGATGCTGTCAATTTCACCTGCAGCCCCAACCCTGAACCCCTTCCGGCCATCTGTGCGCCAGTCCGAGTGCGCCCATCAGTAGGGTGCCAAAATACAAACTTCGCCACCCCTTCTCCGAGGTCTGCTCCCCCTGGAGTTAGAATATTTTGTTAGTGGGGTCCAGAGCCCCCCACATAAATACTGCGTGGTGAATTTGAATCCTGGTGTCCTAATGATGGGCACGTTCTGGTGGAACCACCCCTAACTACTTCAAAATAATCTCCAACTAGGATTTACTGCTGCTGAAATGTGGTTTAAGGAGCACAGACTAATCCTTAACTACAAGAAAACTAAGAATCTGATCTGCTCCAGTACCCACAGCAAACACAGAACCTTCCCACTATCCATCCTGAACAACAGTGGTGACGTACTGGACCTCATGCAGCACTTTCGAGTACCTGGGTATAATACACAACTCCACCCTATCCTATGCACAGCATATAGACAACATAGCCAAGGCCATCAATTCCAGAATCGGGATACTCCATCACCACAAGCACAGCCTTACATATGAAGCACTTAATATGGCCATCACCAGCTCTGTTTTACCCTCGTTGACTAAGGCCTGGCCATTTATGTTTCTGCAGCAGACTCAGCACTCCACCACATCTCCCTGGCCCTTAATAAGGCCTGCTGACTCCTCACAGGTGCTGCAAGGCTTACACACACCTGTGAGCTCTATTCATGGGCAAGGTGGCTTCAGCTGAAGAGCAGAGTTAAGTACCATATTTGTCTACTGGCCAAAAAATCACACTAAATCTGATGCCACCAGGAGTACAGAATCTGCTCACGTGCCATGTAAGTGCCAGGCTGACCAGCAGCACCCACAGCCACATTTTCAGTGAACCTAGATGCCGCACTGCACAGGATCAACGTGCATTCTACTACTGCACACCTCACTGGACCAACGCCCTTCCTTCAGTCACCTCCAATACCACAACCATTGGTGCTTTCAAAAGTGAGTTCAAGCAACACCTTGCCATGGAAGACTACTGTGACTGCACATTCATGATGGCCAAAACAGCTTTCCTGCAATGGACAACCGTAAAGCCGCAGCACTTTGTGTTCCACCTAATCCTAGGGGCACCCACCTTCACAGCACTTCCTTGTTCCACCCCTTCTGTCTACCCCCCCCTCCCCACTGGGGTACTCCTTCCCCTCTCTGTCCCTGCCCTCACACCCCATCCCTGTCTGATGCTCTCCTAGCCTCATTGTCTTCAACCTTCCTTAAGTCTGTTCTTAACCCATTACACAGGCATACACTGCGCTATGCTGCAGCTATGCCCGTTCTCCTCTCTGTTTCTCCCCCACAAGTCTACCTAACTCTGCAATGCAGGCACCTTCTCACCAATGCCATAGCGGTGTCTAAATGTTATACCTTAAGCTAAATGCTATCCCAACCTTGTACTCATCAATATATTGTCTACCTTGCCTATAATGTATTGTTTTGTACCAGTGCAATTTTGTACTTGCTTGTAATGTAATGCTACCTGTTCAATTTGTTTGTAACTGACGTGGAACCTATAAATGAGCATCCACTCACAGGTATTCTCCAAGATATCAATAAATAAATAAATAAACAGCCTCCTGTAGGCCTCGGGGCCTACTCTGCAAGGGGTGCAACTGCTTCAATAGCAGCTGCGAGAGATATACCTCTGTTAGAAAGCAGCTACCTGTAAAACAGTTCACACCTTTACCAAACACTACATCCTGGATACCCAGGCCAGGAGTGATGCCAGGTTTGGCACAGCAGCACTGCAGAGCCTGTTTCCTAAACAGGTTCTCTACTCTCCTCTCCTCCAAAGGTAATGCTTGGGTAGTCTGCAGAAGTCAGAATACAGTAAGATATTTACTGGGGCTTGAAGAAAAAATTACTTCTTATAGTAATCTTGTTTCTTCCAAGGAAATCTGACTGTATTCTGAGCTCCCACTCTACCTCCCTTGCTAGAACCTATGGGCACTGCAACACAGCTGTCCATGTTGTTTGAAACCTATGAGTGGTTCTGTTTCTGGGCTTAGTGACTTGAGTTGTAATGTTGCCCATACTTTTTAAATAAAGGGGATTGTTTGTTTTTGGGTGGTGTTAATTAGTTAATTATTAGTATAGTTTAGATAACTTGTTATTATTTTTTTTTTCAATTGTTTAACCAGGAGTGGTGCACTAAGCTGAAAGCTTGTTTACAGGTGCGACCTGGGAGCACAGGGAAGTTAAGTGACTTGCGCAGGGTCACACAGTATGCAAATGGAATTCAAACCCAGGTCTCCAGATTTGCAGCTCAGAGCCTTAAACTACTGCACTATACTGCTTCCAGTATGCATACTCCATAAGAATCTGATGGTTGCAGGATGTATTCCCGGGACAGTGGATTGAAAACTGAGCTTTAGCCTAACATTTCATGACTAGCATAGGTTCTGTTAACCACTTCGGCTCTGGGGCAGTCTTATGGTAAGACCATACTGCAGAAATCAGAGTACAGTAAGATTCCCCTGGAAGAAACAAGATTACTATAGTAAGTAATTTTTTCATACCTGACAGGGTGGGTGGTATTGGGCAATGTTATAAAGCCCAGGAGCGTAATGAGGGCCGACGCCACAGGCGTGGAGCCCTATAGCCCCTGGAACATCAGGTATTGCATAATACCCCTCACCCTGGAGGGTATTCTTGCACTTAGAAAATGGCAAACTGTATTGTACGTATTTGAAAAAAATGTTGAAAAGTCTTAAGTGTTTTAGTTATTTTGAAATAAAATAGTTCTACTTGCGTTATTATGCTGTTTTTTTTTTTTTTTTATCTGTGGACTTTTGTTCCATTTGAGCCTCTGTAGCTGTGAGTTTTGAAGTTGTTGTCATGGTTACCTAGTGGACCAGTGGCCCTAGTATGGATGGAATTTGTAGAGGTGACAATTTGCTACTGAAAATGTGTAACAAAAAGCTGGATGTGCTTGTGTGTGTAGTGCAGCCTCACCTATGCCAACACAGTCAATGTGGTGTGTAAACCATTATCCGAAGCGGATCAAGCAGAGTGGCTTCGGAGCAGAGGAGATGGCAACATCACTAATTTAATGCAGGTACTGTAAACGTGGCTTCTGGAGAGGATTGGAGATTAAAATGATGATAAAAAAAAAGAATAAAGATTTTGTTTGGTGACGGGGGTTTGAGCCAGGGCTCAAACACAGCCACGTAAGAGCTGTCTCTCCCGCTGAGCTACTGAGAGACAGAAAGATGGGTTTTCTACTGGACATGCAGACATTGTTCACAAACCAGGAGAAAACATTGAGGTCCTGTTCCACATAGGGAATAATGATCTCGCCAGCCGGTCAGTTGTGGAGACCAAGGAACACCTGACCAGGCTGGGAAACAAACTATTATCCATTTCATCCGGCATCTCCTTCTCTGAGATCTTACCAGTCTGGGAGAGGGGGGCAGATGGACAGAAGGTCAGAGAAGGGGAAATAGGGGAGTTAAGCATGTGGCTCAAGGGCTGGTGCCAGGAAAAAGGACACAAATTTGTAGGGAAATGGCAACAGTTCTGGGAGCGAAAGTTCTTTAAATTTGATGGACTGCATCTGACTAAGGAGGGAGTCGGTGCATTGGGGCAGACGTTTGATGTCTTTGCAGAATATTTAAACTAGCAAATGGAGAAAGGGGTGCAGCACCTCATACGTTGAATGGGAAGAACACCCTTCCCCCCCCTTAGCTGGTGGTCAAACAGGGATTCAGCATGTTTGCAGTTCATTTGCATCACCAGGTAAGAAAAAAGGTCCGTCTCCCCATACGACACACAGGGGAAATGCCAAACCTCACCCAACAACTAACACACCGAAATCTGGCCAGTGGAAAATCATGTACACACATGCTCACAGCCTGGGAAATAAGATCCTAGACCTGCAGGCAATAATGTCAGAGGCTAAACTAGACATAGTAGCAATTAATGAGATGTGGTTTACCAGTAACCACACTTGGGAGACTTCAGTACCTGGCTATGTACTGTTCAGAAGAGACCATGGTGCAAAAGGGGTGGGGGTGGGGGTGGAGTGGCCCTGTATGTCAATGACAATATCAAAGCTATAGAAATTCAGAATACACATAAGGAGCCAGAAAAACTGTGGGTCACCCTGGAAACAGGAAATGGGACAACGATAAGAACTGGGGTTGTCTGCAGGCCCCCAGACCAGGGGGAGGACATAGACACATTACTGTTAAAAGATATACAAAACATGACAGTTAAAGGGGAGTTTCTGATAATGGGAGACTTCAACATGCTGGATACAGATTGGTCAATACCAGCAGGAACATCTGCCAGAATTAGACACGGTGGATTCCCTGCAGGGGGAGGGCCTCAAACAACTGGTACAACAACCCACAAGAGACCGAACTATCCTAGATCTAGTACTTGCTAACAGGGAAGGGATCACAGATCTCCAGGTAGAAGGTTACTGGGGGCCAGTGAGCATCACATGGTATGGTTCAGTTTGGCCACTACATCTAAATCATCACATTCCCAGGCAAAAATATGGGACTTCAGAGGAGCTGACTTTGATAAGATGGCCAACAGAGTTAAACTAGCCCTGGCAAAAAGAAACACAGGTGAGAGGGTACAGGCAAAGTGGGCAAGCATTAAGGATGCAATACTTGAAGCAACATCCCATTGTATTAGACAGAAAAGGAAGTGCAAAAGAAGAAGGAAACCACTTTGGTTCTTAAATACAGTAGCAGAAAAGGTCAGAACCAAAAGGCTGGCCTTCAGGAAATATAAGGGAACACTGCGGGATAAAGATAGGGAGGCATACCAAACTGCGCTAAGGGAAGTAGGGAAGGCAGTAAGGCAGGCAAAGTTCCAAACTGAGGAAACACTAGCACGAACAGTAAAAGAATGTGACAAGACTTTCTATAGATACATTAGTGAAAATAGAAAGTCCAGAGGGGGTATTGCTAAGCTCAAAGGAGAAAAGGGGGCATGTGAGGAGGAGGACCCTGTTAAAGCATCTATCCTAAATAGATACTTTTGCTCAGTATTTACTGAATAGAAGGTAGGGAAGGTCCCACAGCTCAGCACCATGGACACAGGTGGGAGGGAGGTGAGCACTACTCCCTTCACAAAAGAAAGGGTCCTACAAGAGCTCGCTAAGCTCAGGGTGGACAAGGTAATGAGACCTGATGGTATACATCCCAGGGTACTTAAGGAGCTAAGGGTGGAACTAGCAGAGCCATTAGCAGAACTGTTTAATGAGTCTCTGAGCACAGGAGAGGTCCCAGAAGACTGGAGAAGGGCTCATGTGATCCCGCTCCACAAGAGTGGTAGCAGGGAGAAAGCAGGGAACTACAGACCAGTCAGTCTTACCTCAGTAGTGGGCAAGATTATGGAGGCACTCCTTAAGGAAAGGATAGTGCAACACCTGGAACCATAGGGCACAGGATCCAAGACAGCATGGGTTTACAAAGGAAGGTCCTGTCAAACTAATCTCATAGATTTCTTTGACTGGGTAACCAGAGTGGTAGACCAAGGGGAGCAGTTGATGTTGCCTGCCTTGACTTCAGCAAAGCTTTCGACACTGTTCCACATAGAAGATTGATAAATAAGCTGGGTAGGCTCGGGTGGGGCAGAAGTTGGTCAACTGGGTGGCAAACTGGTTGACGGGCAGAAGACAGAGAGTGGTGGTAAATGGTATACAGTCAGAAGAGATGCAGGTCACAAGTGGGGTACCTCAGGGATCGGTCCTGGGGCCAGTCCTCTTCAATATCTTTATTAGTGACATTGCAGATGGACTAGAGGGTAAGGCTTGCCTGTTTGCAGATGACACCCAGATCTGCAACAGAGTAGATGATCCAGATGGGGTGGGCAGAATGAGAAGAGATCTGAATAAACTAGCAAAATGATCAGAAGAGTGGCAACTGGGATTTAATGCGAAGAAGTGCAAGATCATGCACGAAGGGAAGAGAAACCCTGAAGCCACCTATAGGCTGGGAGGGGAGTTGCTGGCAGTCACAAAGGAAGAAAGAGACTTGGGCATCATCATCATCAATGACCTGAAATCATCCAAGCAGACTTCTAAAGCAGTAGGTAAGGCTAGGTGGATGTTAGAGTGTATTAGTAGGGGTATCACAAGTTGTAAGAGGGAGATAATAATCCCTCTTTACAAGACACTGATTAGGCCCCATCTGGAGTACTGCGTGCAGTATTGGAGGCCACACCTTCACAAGGACATTAAATTGAGGCAGTCCAGAGAAGGGCAACCAAAATGGTGCAGGGACTGCATCAGAAGACATATGAGGACAGATTAACGGATTTCAGTATGTATTCCCTTGAGCAAAGGAGAGAGAGAGGTGATACGATCGAGACATTCAAACACCTTAAGGGCATTAACAAGGTGAAAGAGTCTAACATGTTTAAATATAAGAAAAATAGCACGATAAGAGGACACAGCATGAGATTAGAGGGAGGCCGATTAAGGGGGAATGTGAGGAAATTCTTTTTCACAGAAAGGGTGGTGGATGCATGGAACGGCCCACCTCAGGAAGTGGTGGCTATGAATACAGTGCAGGGCTTGAAACATGCATGGGATAGGCATAAGGGAGCAATACAGATGAGTCTGAATAGATAGGCCACTGACAGAGCAAAGGCTGATGGCACATTTATAAGGTAGAGAAAGAAATGGGCAGACTGGATGGGCCTTGCGGTCCTTATCTGCCGTCAACTTCTATGTTTCTATATGATGCCAGCTTGCTCAGACTGCTACGTTGCCTGGCTTTGAGGGCCTGAAAGCTGCGAGTACCTCTGTCCTTTTACAATTGTGTGTTGTGGCTGAAAAGTTTTTTATTTGTATTGTAAGAATGTCTTTCCTTGTTTAAAAAAAAAAAAAAAAAAATTGATTTGCTGCTATACATAGTGAGGGGACTTCTCTGGTGGGGGGGTGCCTGTTTCGCTCAGTTGTTTGCTTATCAAGCGAAAATAAAATGGCAGCTGGTTGATTTTTAGAATTTTCACATGGCACAAGGATACCAGTTTGCCTTAGGGGCATCCAGCTGACACTTTTTTTACCTGGGCTCTATCAAAAAATAGATGCATGACAGTGGAATCCTGCTAACCAAGCAGGAAGCTAAGATTTCCAGTGCTATTTTCTAATATAAAATATATGTCCTGTAAAGGGTTTTAGATGCTTTCTGATCCATCCACTGGCATTGCCGTATGAAAACTGAACACGTGCATTAACACAAGTACTGAGTAATAATTTAAATGGCAGTCCTTAGGTGGAGGAGAAATAATGTATAAACGTGCTATAATTACTGGAGATCATTTCTTCCCTAAGGGAAACCGGCTTGTAATTTGGCGTTATAAGCAGCTGATTATAACAGTGAACATGCAACGAGTTTCCCTTGTTCTGAGCATGCGCTCGGTGCTGGCTGCATTCCCCAGCACTACACAGTTTTCCGCACTCGGAGTCAACGATAAGTTCATTAAAAAAAAAAAATAATAATTAGGCTATACAAAAATGCTACTCCCAACATTTAAACTTGGCTACCTAAAAAAAAACAAGTAAAGGTTTTTATCAAGGCAAAGGGCAATTAGGTGTCAGCGTGACTCAGTTGGTAGCATATCCGCCTCTGGACCAGAAGGTCGTGGGTCCTCGTGCCACACTGGCATTGGACTTGCACCTAAAAATCGCTGGCATCCGAGTGCAGTACTGGGGGGTGCTGTGCTGCTGGGGTATGCCGTCCTTTGGATGAGACGTTAAACCGAGGTCCCTTCTGCCCATCCTAGTGTTGCCCTGGTGGGTGTCCAGGTGGAAGTAAAAGAACCCAGGACACTCTTCGCAAAGAGCAGGGAACATTCCTGGTGTCCTAGCCAACATTCCCCTTCCAATAAACCGGTTCATGCAATTATCCAGGCTGTATGTGGGTGGTGATGTGTGATATGGCCGCCACCACACATTCAGTCACTTCACTACCAGTCTAGCATTGCTTGTAAAGTGCTTTGGGATACTGTGTATGAAAAGCGCTATATAAATGCTGATTCTTCTTCTTCTTCATCATGAGTCGTGGACCACACTGAAACCCGAATGGTCTGCAGCTCCGTAGAGATATCTTTATTTTATATAATTGCTATGGTGAAAAAAAGATCCCCAGCAATTATATAAAATAAAGGCTGGGTAGGTGTGTAAACAAATTTTACACATCCCTTTGGTGTGGGATGCCTTTATAAATCCCTCAAACTTCGCTCTCGAGCTTTATGTGGCATTATACACCTCGGGTGTGTGTAAAATTCTCATTATAACCCCCTACCCAGGCTGTATTATGTATCATGGTATATGTACTTATGTGTTACATTCACGTGGTGATTTTTAACTGTATTTCTAAAGTTTTTTGGCACTATGTCACTTTAAATATTTTTACTGTATGTAACAGGATACAGCTGGAACCTTGCTATAAAATAGACTGTGCCCTAGAGTGCACTATCCTTTGATATAGCCACAAGGTGAAACGTTAGGATTTTCTGCTACCTGCTGTGCTGTGTTGTTACGTCTTACACTTTCTGCAATAAAATGAGGTAGAGAGACCAAAATTTGTGGATTACCATATTCGAGTGGTGAGTGCCATGACTTTGACTGCAGACCATCTTTTTTTACATATACAATTTTTCCACCTTATTTTCTTCCCCTGGTCTCGTTATCCTTCCCCCAACCACATCACTGACCCATCTTGGGGATTAAGGTTAACCACTTCGGTGGCCCGGAGGGTTGTGCCATGCTTGTCGGGGATACCTGGTGAGTTGGGGGTATTTTTCTCCAGTTGATTATCCCCAGAGCATCAAGCTTGTAATTATGCGCTTGCACCCAGAGTCTGCTGATGACCTCCCCACTCAACTGTCCCTGCCATCACTGCCATGCAGCCTCTGCTGAATGGCAGTCACATGGTGGGAGCCAGGAACCTCCAACCCCGAGGGAGGAGAGCTGTCATTGAATTGCTCAAGCCTTCTCTCTCCCGGACAGTCTCCGAGTGACCCTTTTATGTTCCCAAACCCAGGTCTCTGGTATGGCCGGTGCTGTGGCATCCAGCACCTCAACGCACCATGCCATTGTGCTGTCTTCAGTGACATTATTTAGTAAAGTCTCTGCTGTGGTGGTATTTCTCCTTAGAGAAACTCAGTCTGAAAGTCATAGCTAGCTATCAGGTGCAGATGGCAGCACACTCTTACTAATAAAGTGTACCACTCTACTGAAGCAGTGTTTGCTACTAAATGTGTGTGGGACCATGTTGTCTCTATGAAATGTTATTTTTGTTTGTCTGCAGCCTGTATTTATCTGCTGACCACTGTTAGATCATAGTTGGGACTGTGGTTAGGAGGTGAGCCATTCCCATGGCCCACAATACATGTTACCATTGTTACCCCTTAAAAATTTCCCTCCCATCATGTAGAAGCAAACTCCAGCAGATGTGAGAGCTAGCAAGGGTGTACCACCTCATACAGTATCAAGATCATCAAGAGTCAGCCAATTGTGGTACTCCAGGAGGGGCCAGTGTCTTCCCTCATATTGGAATTCCAGTCTGAAAACTAAGGGAATCCCTTTTCCGGGGAGATAAAAGTAAGAAAATAGCTAGTTCAGGCAGTAAAAATATTTTACTTGTCAGATTTACCATTTTGGGGAGGTTGTGCATTGCACTCTGTTTGTTCCATGCCACAAAACCAGTAGTACCCCTCAGCAGAAATTTGATTTTAACTTGGTGAACAATGCAAAGGTTAGAGCGTGCTAGTTTTGGAACGCCCTTGTATCTAAGCTACCTGCCAGGTGCACTGCTGTGAGACTGAGCAGGTGCTTTTCTGCCCATAATATTAGCATTTCTGTTTCTCGAGCCATGGCCCTGCTTTTTGTTCCTCCCTGTTTGTTTATATATACCATTGCCATTTTGCTGTTTGTACGCACCTTTACATGGCGTTTTGAGACTTGAGTTCTGAAATGTTGGAGAGCTAGTCGAATGGCTCTGGTCTCCAGTATGTTGATCTGGAGTTTTGTTTCCTGCTCTGTCCATTTCCCTTGGACTGACTGCCTGTTCCTTACAGCGCCCCAGCCTAGCAGGCTTGCGTTTGTTTCTGGAGTTCTTGTTGTAGCTTTCTCCAGCCTTGCCCCTTGATTTAAGTTGTGTGGGTCTGACCGCCATCTCAATGATCTCTTTACCCCTAATGGTATAGTCACCCTTTGGCTGTAGTTCTGCAGATTGTAATTCCAGTTGTCTAACAGGAGGTGTTGCAGATGTCTCTTGTGCAATCTCTCCGAGTCATGTAGATCTGTGCAGGCTGCCATTAGACCCAACAGCTGCATCAGGTGCCATAGCATCACCGTTTTGCAATGTAGTATTCTCCTGCAATGTGTGACTAGCATGGTGATACGGTTCTCCGATGGTCTGACGGTGCCCCTCGTCGTGTTGAATACGGCCCCCAGGTATTCTATCATTGTTGTGGGTGTCAAATTGCTCTTGGCCTTGTTGGTGATCCATCCATATTCTTTGAGCAGCTGTTGCACTCTGATGGTTGCTGTCTGCAACTCCTCTTGTGACCATGCCCATATCAGCCAGTCATCCAGGTACAGGATCACATGAATCCTCTCTGTACATAGTTTTACCCCTAGTGGAGCATGACCTTGGTGAACGCCCGAGGGGCTGAAGCTAGGCCGAATGGCAAACACTGGTACTGGAAATGGTAACTCAAGATGCTGAATTGGAGAAATTTCTGGTGGGTCAGTCTGATGGGGATGTGCAGGTAGGCATCCTTCAGGTCTGTGGAGGTCAACAGATCCCACTTGCGGATTGCCACAATGGTGGACCATAGTGTTTCCATTTTGAACTTTTGATATTTCATGAACTTGTTTACAAACTTGAGGTCCAGTATGGGTCTGAGATCTCCAGTCTTCTTTGATACTAGAAAGAACACTGAGTAAATGCCAGAATATCCTTCTTGACTTGAAATTGGAATTTCCCCGGTGTCCTGGCCAAATTTCCCTCATTCACTAAAAATACCACCAACAGCTTAATCTGGTTCAAGGTCAGTTGTCATTCATCTGTATCCCCCTCCCCCGGGTCGTGCCTGAAAATAGGCAGGATTTGTCTAGTGCATGTACCTGGTCAACAAAAGCTAAATAAATAAAATAAAAAAAACGGCTTTATGGCCTTGCTGTGTAACAACTAATTTAGAATTGCTCTGACTTGCTGTGAGGTTGCCTTGTCCCTTGTGACATGTGATTCTATGTATCTCTCTCAACTTGGGGTGGCGTTGAATTATATGGTATACCCATGTATGATTATCTCCTTGACCCATCTGGCCTTAACTGATTTGGTCCAGGTTGCGGCAAAGTGTTGTAGTCTTCCCCCTACTGCATCCACATGGTTCTGGACCTGTGAAATCTAATTGGCGGAATCCCCTGTTAGACTTGTTTGGTTTGTACCCCTGTTTGGCATTGTAGTGGGTGCCGCGGCCTCAACTGTTGTGGTAGTGTGGCTTGTGAATGATGAAGTTTGGCTTGAACCTGAATGAATGTTTCTATCCTGTCCATGGTAACCCTGTCCCCTCTCGCCCTTGTTTGAATAGTGAAGAAACTTGTTGCTCCAAAAGGATGGCAATGTAGCCTGTTCCCCTTGACTGTCCTTGTTGTCTCCTTTCTTCACGGCAAATTCGTCTATCCTGGATCCAAACACGCTGTCGCCCAAGAATTGTAGTTTCATTACTCTGGAGTTTGATTCCGGGTCATCATTGCAGAGTTTAAGCCAAATATGCCTTCTGGCTCTGTTGATGGATGCTGCTGATCTGGATGCCATCTTTAAGCTATCAATTTTGGCGTCGTCCATGTATTTTATTGCTTGCATTGCATAGTCCATGGTGACTCCATGGGTACTTACTTCAGGAATGTCTTGTTGCGCAGCTTCCAACCATCTGAGCACCACCCTAGATGAACAAGTGGTGGCCATGGATACCCTCATGTTCATAATTAGCATGTCATGCACTTTTCTAATGATGTCGTCCACCTTTCTGTACATGGGATCCTTCAAGGCAGATGCAGACTCTGAGGGTAGTATCACCTTGTTACTAAGTGAGGAAGCTTCTGAGTCCACCTGTGGTGCAGCCAACCTTCACTTCTTTCTCTTGTGCTAGTTGGTACCTTCCCTCGAAAGTGCCCCTCTCTGGTTTTGATTGGCTCGGGTGCCTCCCATTCTTTCACCAGTATGCTCTTCAGTGTGTTGTACATGGGGAAGTAGGTGGATGATTGTTTTCTCTCCCTTACTAAGGGATCCAGCTTACTATCTGGCTGCTGTACTGGTTTGTCAATCCTGAGCATTTCGCAGACTACCCTGATGAGCTTGGGGATAATGTCAAAAGGGCAGAGCATGTCGGCCATATCCTCACAACCCTCTTCTTCTTCCTCTTCTGAGTTCTCATCCCCAGATTTAGACGACTGTGAAGCGTCGTCTGGGTGAGTATCATCTCTCAGTTCTTTTGGGTGAGGTGTTTTATCCAGGGTATGGGGTCTTTTGTCTGAACCCACGGAGTCGATTCTTTCCAGGAGCTTTTGAAACAACTGCACTGCCACACTCTGAGATGTAGTGGATGCACTGTTGTTTATGGGGTCCTCATCTGTGGAACCAGAGTTCAGATTAAAATCCCTTGGCTAAGCATCCACAAGGCAGAGTGAGCAAAGGTGCCTGATAGAAACAGAGAAACATAGAATTTGATGGCACATAAGGACTGCTTGGCCCACCTAGTCTGCCCATTTCCCTACCTAATGGATAAGCTGCAGATCCTAGTTAACCAACAGCCTGCTTCCTCCTACCCCACACTAGAATTGCCTTATGCCTGTCCCATGCATTCTTGAATTCCCCCACTGTTTTTGACTCTTATGACCTCCTCAGGAAGGCTGTTCCATGCATCTACAATCTTCTCTGTGAAGAAATACTTCCTCACATCACCTCTGAGCCGTCCCCCCTCTATCTTCAAATTATGCCCCCTTGTTCTTGCACATCTCTTTTTCTGAAAGATGCTACCCTCTTGGACTTTGTTGATTCCCTTGAGGTATTTGAAAGTTTCTATCATGGCCCCCCTCCCTCCTTTCCTCGAGGCTATACATCTTAAGCTCCTTTAGGCTTTCTTCATATGTCTTCTGGTGCAGACCCTGCACCATTTTGGTTGCCCTCCTCTGGACAGACTCCACACTGTCTGTCTTTGCGGAGATGGGGTCTCCAGAACTGTATAAAGTACTCCAGATGTGATCTTACCAACTCTCTGTACAGAGGGCCAACAACTTACTGTTTTCTACTGGTGATGCCTCTCCCTGTGCATCCCAGTAGCCCCCCAACCCTCCTTACTGCCTTCTCACATTCCTGGCCCACCTTTAGGTCATCTGATATGACTACCCCCAGGTCCCTTTCCATTTTTGTTGTTGTCAGTATCTCACCCCCCATTGTGTACTCTTGCCCTGGGTTTTTGTTTCCCAGGTGCATTACTTTGCACTTCTTTGCATTGAATCTAAGCTGCCATACATTTGACCATTCTTCCAACCTTGCCAAGTCCCTTTTCATCCTTTCCACCCCACCTTGCGTATCAATCCTGTTGCAGATCTTTGTCATCTGCGCAGAGACATGCTTTCCCTTCCAGTCCCTCTGCAATGTCATTTATAAAGACATTTAAAAGGACCAGCTCCAGTACTGAACCCTGCAATACCCCACTAGTAACCCTCCTTTCTTCACTGTGGACTCCATTTACTATTACTCGCTGTGTCCTGTTGTCCAGCCAGTGTTTTACCCAGGCTATCACCCTGGGACCCACTCCCAGGCTGGCTAATTTGTTTATTAATCTTTTGTGCGGGACTGTGTCAAATGCCTTGCTAAAGTCTGGGTAGGCCATGTCCACAGCCCCTCCCTGGTCTACTACTTTGGTCACCCAGTCAAAGAAATCAATTAGATTTGTCTGGCATGACCTTTCCACTGTGAATCCATGCTGTCTTGGGTCCTGTACCCCACTGGCCTCTAGGTACTCAACAATTCTTTCCTTCAGAAGTGATTCCATCATTTTCCCTACCACCGAGATGAAACTGACAGGTCTGTAGTTTTCTGCCTCTGTCTTGCTCCCACTTTTGTGAAGGGGAATCACATCTGCCCTTCTCCAGTTCTCAGGTACCACACCATCCTCCCATGATTTATTAAAAAGGGTAGTCGGTGGTGTTACTAGTTCTTCACTTAGTTCTTTTAGAATTCTGGGGTGAATTCCATCAGGCCCCATTGCTTTATCCACCTTCAGTTTTGAGAGTTCTTTCAGAACCCTTTCTTCTGGGAATGAACTAATATCAACTGCCCTATCCAGAGTACTTCTATTGGCTGGATTAGGTATCTCCCCCTGCTTTTCCATTGTGAATACTGAGCAGAAATATTCATTCAGTATCCCTGCTTTTTCACTGTTGCTCTCTGCCCAACCACCTTCCTCTTTATTCAGCCTCAGTATCCCTGCCTTCATCTTTCTTTGCTCCCTATTGTATCTGTAAAAGGTTTTATCCCCCTTCTTAACTGAGTTGGCTATCTTTTCCTCGGTTTGGGCCTTTGATATTCTGACTGTTTTCCCCACTTCCTTCTGCTTTAACTGGTACAGTTCTTTGTCCTGCTCCTTCTGTGTTTCCTTATATTTCCTGAATGCTGTATTTTTCTCCCTTACCTTCCATGCCACTTCTTTTGAGAACCATAGTGGTTTTTTCTTTCATTTTGATTTGTTTATTTGCTTCACACAAAGGCTTGTTGCCTCCGTGATGGCAGTTTTGATGTTAGAAACATAGACTTTGATGGCAGATAAGGACCTCTTGGCCCACCTAGTCTGCCCATTTCCCTACCTAGAGGATAAGCTGCAGATCCTATTTAACCAACAGCCTATTTCTTCCTACTCCCCACAAAAATTGCCTTATGTCTGTCCCATGCATTCTTGAGTTCTCCCACAGTTTTAGACCCCACAACCTCCTCAGGAAGGCTGTTCCATGCATCCACCACCCTCTCTGTGAAAAATACTTCCCACATTGCCCCTGAGCTGTCCCCTCTATCTTCAAATTGTGTCCCCTTGTTCTTGCACATCTCTTTTTCTGAAAGATGCTACACTTTTGGACTTTGTTGATTCCACTGAGGTACTTAAAAGTTTCTATCATGTCCCCCCTCGCCCTCCTTTCCTCAAGAGTATACATATTAAGCTCCTTTAGTCTCTCCTCGTATGGCTTCTCTTGCAGACCCTGCACCATTTTAGTTGCCCTCCTCTGAACTGCCTCCATGCTGTCTATATCCTTGCGGAGATGGGGTCTCCAGAACTGGACACAGGACTCTAGATGGGGTCTCACCAAGTGTCTGTACAGGGGGATAACAACTTACTGTTTTCTGCAGGTGATGCCTCTCCCTGTACATCCCAGTATCCCCCAGCCCTCCCTACTGCCTTCTCACATTGCTTGCTAACCTTAAGGTCATCTGATATGATTACCCCCAGGTCCCTTTCCATTTTTGTTGTTGTTACTACCTCCCCCCACATTGTGTAATCTTCCCCTGGGTTTTTGTTTCCCAGGTGCATTACTTTACTTCTTTGCATTGAATCCAAGCCTCCATACTTCTGACCATTCCTCTAACCTTGCCAAGTCCCTTCTCATCCTTTCCATGCCTCCTTGTGTATCAACCCTGTTTCAGATCTTTGTGTCATCTGCAAAGAGGCATACTTTCCTTCAGTCCCTCTGCAATGTCACTCATAAAGACATTAAAAAGACTGGACCCAGTACTGAACCCTGCAGTACCCGTTGTTGCTCCACCCCACCTTCTTGCCTGTTTGCTAGTGCTTTTCTGAGGCACTCTCCCATTTTGTCAAAATCAGCCCTCCTGAAGTCCAGTACCTTCACTTTTGTGTGGCTTGATTCTACAGCTAAGTTTATTGTGAACCACACTGTTTGGTGGTTGCTTGTTTCCAGATGGCTACCCGCTTCAAGATCAGAGATCCTCTCTGTGTCCCCATTTGAGAGTACCAGGTCTAAGATTGCTCCCTCCCGAGTGGGTTCCAAAACTAGCTGTCTCAGGCGTGCCCCCTATAAGGCATTGAGAATGGCCCTGCTGTTGGATGTGGCTGCAGAAAAGGTGCTCCAGGTAACATCTGGCATATTCAGGTCCCCCATCAGCAATAACTTCCCTTTCTCTGCCATCCCAAGGATGCCTTCTATCATTTCCTTGTCCATTTCGTCCCCGTGAGGCAGGGGTCTGTATACAACCCCTGTGTGGATTGTGGAGCCATTACCAGTCTCCAGGGTGACCCACAGTGTCTCCTCTCCTCCTCGTTTACCCTTTAGTTCTGTTGCTTTGATCTCTTCCCTTACATAGAGAGCTAATCCTTCTCCTCTTCTTCCTTCCCTGTCCCTTCTGTAGATTGTGTACCCTGGTATGTTGACATACCAGTCATGGTTCTCTGTGTACCATGTTTCTGTGACTGCCATGATATCCAGGCATCCATCTTCCATCAAGGCCACAATTTTGGGGAGCTTTTTGCCTAGACTACAGGCATTGGTACTCATTACCCTCCATTTTTTATGGCTATATTTCTTTTTGCCCCATCCCTGTCCTTACTGTACTGCCTTTGTCTTTTTCTCCATTTACCCCTACCCTTATCCATATCGACTGCACTATCTTGGTGTTTACCTCACTAACTACCCTGATTTTTTTTGGGGGGGGGCTAGGATTTCCCTTCTCCTTTTCAGTGCCCCCCCCTTGGCTGGTTAAATGCTTGCCAAAGAAGCATTTAAACCTATCGCCTAGGATCCTGGTTCCCCTCCTGGAGAGATCCAGGTGGAGCCCTAGTCCCCAATGAAGTCAAATCCCTGAGCTCTGCATCAGTTTTTCAACCAGTCATTGAATACCATGGTGCGGAGTACCCTAACCTCATCCATACCATAGACAGGTAACACTTTCGAGAAAGTTACCGTGTGTGCTACTTGTCTAAGACCCCTCCGAAACTCCACAAACTCCTATTGCAATGCTCTGATCCCATTCTCAGCCAGGTTATTTGTCCCTAGGTGGATAATGACATCCAGCTCACTCCCCCTTGCAGCTGCTCCCACGATACTGAGGACTCGTTTCCTGTCCCTCCAAGCCATGGCGCCGGGCAGGCACCTTACTTCTTTTTCCCCTCCCTCCACCAGTTCTACCCCTCCCAACAATTGAGTCCCCCACCAGGAGTTGTTTCCTTCCCCTGTGGGGGTCCTGTGCCACCCTCCCGTGTGTCTCCATTCTCGACATCAGAGGTCAGAAGAATACTGTGGCATTTTCTGCCTATTCTTCTGGATGTAGCCATTGTTTTCTGTGAAACATATAAGCAACACTGGAGATTGTCTGAGTGGGGTTGTGACTTACTGGGCTATCAGTGTACAGCAAAGTCACTAAATAGCAAGGAAGCCTTAAGGATTTACATCAGGCTTCTTTAATAGAAATAATTCTAGCAGTGACAGGATTTAAATGCAGTATAAAGAAATGTTCCCCTTAAGATATGACTGCATAGCCAGCTTTTAGCTTAATAAACAGGGAGTAACCCTTTAAAAATGCTCTAAAAATCGTAGGCGTGTTCTTTGATTTACATTATCCAAACATTGTGGCACTTTAAATGCAAAAGGGACAGCCTGCAAGGAAAAGGGTCTGTGTCCCTTTAAGATTTTCAGCATGCTCTCCGGTGGCCATTTTGGGAGAGGATACACCATGTGGCAGGCACCATCTTGTGAGAGGAATCCCCAGCAGGATCCCCTAGCCAGATCCAGGTGAAGCTTCGTGCTGGCATCTCTGGTGAGAATGAGCGAGAGGCAAGATGGTAGCCGCTATTAGTCAGAGGCTCCTCGTGGCTGCAAGCCAGAGCCAAAGCTGAAAACCGGCCAGGGATTTGGTTGTGGAATCTCAGCAGAACTGACAGTACGTGCTGAGGCTCCTCTGATTCTGGTAACGGTCGGAATGGAGTGACGGACTGCTCGCATTGAAATGAGAGCCAGGGAGAAGTACAGTCCTGCAGGTAAGTACCTCGGGGAGAGAGCAGACAAAGAACACAGAGACGGAGGGTGTTCCTGCTGAGGTCGCAGTTGAACAAGGTAAACAGTGACGTGCAGGATCAAAAGCAGACCTCAAATGGAGTATAGACTCCCCTGCTGGAGACACTGCCACCTCGGCTGAGTGAAATAACCGAGGTGCTGGGAGGACCCAATTATACCTATGAATTTACTCTGTCCCCCTCCTCGGTTGAACAAGGTAAACCGAGGGGGTTCAGGGCTCAGAAGGTCTGCATTAGAAACTAATTTACCACATAGTAACCAAAAACAAGGAGCACGAAAAAAACATAATACTTAACTAGCCCTGATGCAACAATGTAATCTAGGCTAAAAACTATACAGATAACAAAGGATTGCAGCACTGGCTGATAGTGTAGGGCGCTGTAAACCTACAGTAGACAGCTGTAATTTAAATTAAGTGAAAAGGTTAGCAAATATAGTACGCTATAAGGGAGTTTAAATCCTTACCTAGCTTAGTCTGGCACAGAGCCAAAAACAAATGTGACCAGCCTGGGATGATGCTCAAAAAGAACTCAGGATTCTGGGAGCTACGAGGGAGGAGACAGATACAAGTGAGGAGAAGGATAAAATTTTGAATTTGGGGTTCTCTTTGTGCATCAACCTATGAGAAGAGCGCGTGATAACCCATGTGTTGAGACTTGGAGTGCTGTAAAAAGGTGCGATAGATAATGTGTTTTGAGCTTGTGAGTTTATGGTACTCCTTTTAGCATGCTCCCTTTGATCACCTGTGAAATTACCTTGGTGGAAGCACTTTACTTTAAAAGAGCCAATTTAGGCATTGCACTCTAGTAGGCATTTTATAGTTAGGACCAACTTGGCATCTGGTCGTTTTGGCTTGCTTACACTGGAATTCCAAATGAAAACTAGCAGAATCTGTTTTACTTGGAGATATAAGTGAGAAAATAGCTAGTTTAGGCAGTAAAAATGTTTTACTTCTCAGATTTACCGTGTGTGTGTGTGTGTGCGCGTGCGTGGATGTGCTCTCTGGACTCTCTTTGTTCCATGCCACAGAACCAGTAGCACCCCTCAGCAGAAATGTGATTTTAACTTTGTGACCAGTGCAACAGATAGAGCGTACTAGTTTTGGAATGTGCTTAGGGAGTCTGTTCCCTCCCTGCCTTGCTCTGTGGAGTTCAGGAAAGAGAATGGAATGAGAGACAAGTCTAATACTTTAACAAGGTCTGTCACATTGCAGCACAGGGTACTGCCTGCTGCTTCACCCCCAGTCTGTCTTGTCTACAGGGGTTTTAATGGTTAAAATCCAGGGATTTATTTAACTCTAAAAATTGATTAGTGTTTTGCTCATAAAAGTTCTAAAACATTGTGAAAATGCATAGTACTTGCCTCACTGTGTTTAACAAACATAACACATCTAGAAAACCTCTCTAAATGCTTTCTGTACAGTTAGTATTGTCGTAAGAAAAAAACTGCTAATCAATTATTTAAAACTGTGAAATCTGATATTATTTAGTTGAAAACTTTTACCAGGAAAGGCATACTGAGCATAGCTCGTTTCCAGATGTTTCCGGGAGGAAAATGCAATAGATACAAGGAATAGATTTGAATAACATAATGGCAACCTGTACATAAATACATTAGAAAAATTACATTACAATGCTTATGGGCAAATAGATACATATGATTTCAATTCAGTCATATAAATTATATTTATAAGCAGTACATACAAACATACCTATGAATATTCCACCAATATAAAACGTTCACACTAGGATGAATGTCAGTCATAACAGATTAAGATTGGTGTAGATAATTTAAGGGAAAGGTTGAGAACCAGGGCAAAGGAATAGTATGTAGAGGAAAGGGAAAAGAAAGGGCCTGCTCTCCTTTGGGATGCGGTAACCCTGCAAAAGGAGAGGCTGGCGAAAATTAGGGATAGGGAGTAAGTTGCAAGAGAGGAGAGTAGGGGAGTAGCCCGAGAGGAGGACTAGCCAGGAGAGTGGAAGAGAATAATATGCCAAGAGAGGGTACTAGAAGGATGGAGAAGAGTTGAAAGGAGGAGGAGGAGGCAGCAGGAATAGAGGGGTGGGAGAAAGGGGCTGGTGCTGACTGAAGGTAAAGGAAGGAAAAGAGAAGAGGAGGCGAGGGGGGGGTGATCAAGTGCAGTTGCAGGCAGGGGAGGTGTAGAGTTTGAGATGATGGGAGAGTGAGCTAGTAGACCAGGCAGAGTGGATGTCTAAGGGTAGGGAGTTCCAGATGTTAGGGAAGTGATAAGAGAAGGCAGCCCTGCCAGAGGAAGACGACTGGGGGAGGGTCCTATCGGAGCTGGTAGGGTGGGGTAGGAGGGACAGAAAGGAGTGAGTGCAGGTAGGAAAAAAAAGAACCAAGCCAGAACTTGCCAATTAGAGAAGCACTGTGTGCAAGGTGCTGTCACTAAGAGAGGGGAAGCAGAGGGAAGAGTAAAAGTTGCAGTGATGGTAAGAGGAGTGCAGGCGAGAGCAAAGCGACGGAAGGAACTGAACAGAGTGTCCAGTCTGGTTAGTGTGGATTTGGGGGCAGAGCAACAGGCAATGTCTCTGAAGTCAAAAATAGGGAGAATCATCTTTTGGACGCTCTCCCTATGGGCCGGAAGGGGAAGGCAGCTGTGGTGTGAAGACCCAGGTTTGAATCCCAACAAAGCCTCTTACTCATTGTGTGACATAGAGCAAGTCACATAACCTAACTGTGCTTCAGGCCTCCAGTTGTAAAATTGGGTAGAAGCAAGACCGCACTGGAATGTTTCCTCTTAGCTGGGTTATCCAGAGCAAATGAACTGTAAGACATGAAACTGTCCTTTGAAGTACAGAGGGTGGTACAAGTGGTTCCTTACCTTTGTTAATTCAACCACTAGTTTTCTGCCTGTCCATTTGTTTGTGTTTAGAAAGTGTTTTGTTACAAATGCAGTTTTGTCATATTGTTAAAGTGCCATTAAAACCTGCTTAACTTAGCCAGCACAATATTTGGTCCCCTCAAGACATTTCTGGTACTGCTGTACTTTATGGTAAGCAAAATGCACACAAACATTAATATTTAGTTCATTTGGACAACAGGACCTTTTTTGCTAAATAAAACCACTGCTTCAAAAACTAATGTTCTACTCTTTTTATTTATAGAATGTATAAACAGATTGGCAGGGCTTGTCTTATGAGTTTGTGAAACAAGCAGCGGATGTCCAATGGGTGCTTGGTTATGGAAGGCCTTCGATAAACAGAACTGTGAACATCAGAAGATGCAGCATAACACTGAGAGAAAAACTAGCAGCAGATATCCAATGGATGCTGAGGAATTTAAGGACTCCAGTAAACAGAACTGTGAGAAGAGGACGTGGCACTATAGAGGAGGGACGTTCAGCAATGGTATGTTAACATTAACTGGGCTTGTGTCTCTCTCTTTTTTTATGTTTAAATTTAAGTTTCCAAAACAACAAATACAGTCTGACCAAGTTATAGTTTCCAGTGGATACATATAGTAATAGAGAAGTTCAGACAAATGGCAAGATGAAGGCAGTTTCCCTCATAAAGAATGGCACTGATGTCCCAGCTGCTCCTGCTTCTAAAAACCTATAACGTTAAGAACACAGTAACCATAATCAAACAGGTGTGATCCTTGTTGTCTAATTAGAAACATAGAATTTACCATCAGATAAGGACCGCTAGGCCCATCCAGTCTGCCCATTTTCCCTATCTGTTTCAGAGGCTGCTGACCCTATATCAGATATGCAAATTGATATAGCAAAATGTTCATAGTACAAAGGAGGGGTCTGTGGCCAGAACACCACAGAAAAAACTCACACAATCCTAAAAATAAATGACAAAAAAATCAAAAAGTTGAAGAAGTCTCACAGATTAATAGAGCTAGACATAGGTAGAAAACACAGAACTGAACTAGCCCTTGGGGAAGGAGATAATTTTAACTGCCTGTAGTGAGTACTTAAGCCAGGTGTTGTAATCTACCTCTGTCGAGGTCCCGGGTCCACCTTGCTAAGATTATCCTAGTGTATGTACCTTCCAATTCCTGTATACCCTTATAAAACTTGCCAATCATATGGCCCCATGATTATCCCTGGAGAATAGAGATAAACTGGTTACAATTTAAATAAACGCATGAGGTTTGGAAGCTTGGCAGAGGCTCTGCCCTGCTTTGGGAGATGCGCTTGAAGCTGTATGTATCGAAAATGCTTTCTGATAGTTAACCCATACTTAGTCTGAAGAGTGGCAAGTGGAAGCACCCCAGATTCATCTAAAAATTGGAAAATACGGCCCAAACCAAGCTTCCACCATCTGCAGAATGTATAGTCCATTTATAATGGAATGAAAGTAGTGTCATATGCTAAAGGTCAGCACAGAAACTGGACAGAAGACAATTTTGGGATTTTAATCCATCTTTTTCATACTTTTAAGGTATTTACTGTGGCTACAAGGAGATCTCTCATAGATGGAAGCCACAGGGGACTGGCAGAGATAGATTTTAACTTATCATGGAGGTTATTGAGATGGAATTCTGTATGCTTCCAGAGTGCTGTGCGTAAGGGAGAAAGCCAACAATAAACAGTACGAAAGTGAGAGGCTATGGCATAACTCTTAAAATCAGGATGACAAGTCCCCATTTCTCTCTGTGTAATTGTAAGTGGTAAATTCAGTCCTGGGGGGGCTTACCATTCCAGATAAATCGGATATTAGTTTATTCCAAGATCTAAAATATTGTGGTGCCGGTGTGAATGGATGTCTGCAAATAATATAATAGTCTAGGCAGAATGTTCATTCTGGATGCTGCTGCTCTGGAATTTAAACTCGGAGGCAAGTGCATGTATGAATCCAGGTCATGAGCTATTTGTTGTGAAATAGGTTCAAGATTAAGTAGATCTCTCTTTGAGGGGCAGATCCTGCAGCAGGTTACACCATAAAGACTAAGCCACCAGGCGGTAGGACCCCACAAAAAGCACCTGGCTAGCAGTATTCAGCAGGGGACCACCCCTGTTGGCTGGCTCCGACGTCATGTACAGTACAAAAGGGGCAGTTCCCCAGCACCACCTTAGTTCTTTTCCCGCTGTCAACCTGTGCACATTGGCTGGATGGATGCCTTCTGCTCTAGTTTGACCACCATTTTGACCGCGTTTTACCAACGCTTTCTTATTTTATTTCCTTCGGTGTTTAGCCTTTTTTTCTCTGCATGTCTACTTCCCCGTCACCCCCTATCAAACGGCACCAATCCAAGTGTGCTTGTGGCAAGAAAATTCTGCCGAAAGATGGCCATTCGGCCTGCTACCTCTGCCTGGGCCCTGAACACAACACCGAGGCCTGCAAGCATTGCCTGAAATCCAGCAGCAGGGACTAGGATTCGCTGCCAGAAAGCCCTAAAATCCTTCTTGCTAGAAAAACAACTAGCTGCTCTGCAGATGTTGACCCAGGGAGAGTGTTCCTCATCTTCCCCATTTCGGGTTCTTCAGCAGTCTCTGGCCTCCACAAGGACAAGAAATCATCAGGGAAGCCTCACCACAAGGAGAAGCACAAGGACAAGTCCTCCACGGACTCTCGTCCCTGGTCTCTGCACAAGTCAGGCACCAGTTCTGGGCTTACTGTGGTGAAATCTCCCTGGTATGGACGTCAGGCAGATGTTCTTCAGGGTCAGGGACTTCATCCTCGGCTCTTCAACCCCTGAAGCTTCGGCCCCTCTCCCAGACTTCGGGCCCACAGCCACGTGGCTCAACCGGATCCTCCTTGGGTGGCGGTCCTTCCTGTCACGTGTCTGGCTAAGACATCATCCAAGTCAGCCATTACCTCCAGTACTGACTCCCTGGACAGATGCTGGGAGCAGGAGCTCACCTCCCCCAGGAGGGCGGCGACTCTGTCTCACTCGGGACTTAGTTCCCCTCATTGGGCATCTCTGAAATGTATGCTGGCTGCTACCCCATACCGATGTCAGCAGACATCTGTTTTGTCAACATTGGTGTCCCTGGCATCTGTCCCAGTGACCTCTAACCCCACGTTGCTGGACCCTCATTCATTGCTGGCCGACGAATGGCCAGAACCTACGCCAGAGCCAGCGACACCGTTGTCTGACCAGCCAATGACACTGGACGACGGTACCTTAGTACCACCAACACCGGCCAATCCCATTCCACAGGCACCGGCACCAGTCCCAACACCAGAAGCTCCTTAGGAGTCCAGAATTCTGCTGTTGGATGTAAAGGATCTCTTTTCATCCTTGTGGAACAGCATCAAAGGTGACCTTATTTCACCAAGACCTGCCTCTCCTCCTCCTCTGGAGCCTACACCTCCTAAATTACCTATTTCTCAGCCCAAGGAGCCCACTCCTCAGCAGAAGGAAGCCACCCCTCTTCCGGCTAACCCATGCAGAGGTTGCACTGGCCACAAGAAAAGTAGACGTCACTCCTCTTCCAGATCATCAGACAGGCACGGATGGTTCCATGTCAAGACTGTGAATAAAAAACGGCGACCGCTAAAAGTGCTCAAGGATAATGCCAAATGACAAATTTGGCAATGTCACATTTTGTGGGGGGGAGGGGGCTGCTCCCCCTGCACCTCCATGTGGGGGGTTGTGCCACCCACCCCACCCCCTAACCAAAGATACTAACTCTTGGGGGAGCGGACCTCAGGGAGGGGGTACAGAGATATCGCTGAATGTGTCATTCGGCATTATCCTTGAGCCCTTATAGTGGCCACCATTTTTTATTTGCCGTCTTGACTTGCTACCGGCATGGATGTCGCTCCATGGGTCATTACTACCGATGCTTCTATTTTAGATCTACAACTTTGGAGGACTTGTGCCGTAGCTCTTCCTTCTCTTCCAGGTCCTCCTCCTCCTCCTCCTCCAGGGGTGTGCCTTCCTTCCAGAGCCCAAGGACTCCCCCAAGTCTCCACCCAATGATACGTCGTTCACGGGCATCATGCACCATATCCAGGCCAACATGGGTTGGAATATGGAGGATTATGACCTGGAGTGGCATTACCTGGCCAAACACCTCCGACAAAAGGACCCTAAACTTGTAGTGGTGCCATTCCTAGTCGACACCTTCCAGGACATCACCAGGGTCGCATGGAAGCACCCCTCTACCTTTTCAGCTTTACCTTTTAGGGCCCCAAGGGAAGAACCTTTTCTGGGTGAACACCCCCTGGTGGACTCTTTGATAATTACAGCTGCCCATGATAGGTTGAAACTACCCAGGCACCTGAGCACTCAGCCTCTGGACGAGGAGTCTAAACTTATGGACCAGGTTGGCAGGAAGGTCTGTGCCTCTGCCACTTGTACCATACCCTCCCTAAATTTCCTCATGCACATGGTTCAATTTTAAAATGCCCTCTGGGAGCAGGGCATGGAAATAGCCCAAGCCGTGCCTGACATGCCCCAGAAGGCAGAATTACTCAATATGAAAACATTATGGAACATCAGCACTCATGTCCTCACGGTCCTCTTATGATTTGGCAGACACCTGCAGCACAAGCGGTGGCTACGGGGTTGCATCAGAAGGCACTCCTGGCTCTGTTTCAGGTATCTCCCAGGATGTCTAAGCTGGTATCATGGGTGCCCATTTCAAAGGCTCGGCCCTTTTCAGAGAGGAGTCTGAGAAGATTATCACTCATCTCCAAGACTCAGGCAAGGCTATCCAGCCCATACAGACTATGTACCAGTCCAATCAGAAGCCATTTTGGTGTTAGCACTTTTCGACGCTTCCCCAGCCAGCAGCCCAGAGGTCAGCAGCAGCAGCGAGGAGCTTTTAAGCTTAAGGCCTCTTCTCAAAACCCCGAGGGGTTCAGCCCTGAGAGCTGTCAAGTCCTCCCAGGCTGCTCTGCCCACCCTCCACGCCTCCACCTGATTCCTTGCCTGACCCCCCGACCCCAGCCAAAGCCCTGGGAGAGGTGGTGGTGAGGTCGCTTCTCCCTCTACCTAGAGGGATGGAGCAAAATCAACTCTGACTGATGGGTTCTGCAGCTGATAAAAATGGGGCACATGATAGAGTTTCTGGAGGTACCCCCGGACAACCCCCATTACCCTTCCACCATTCCCCATCCCATGCAGCCCTCATCCAAGAGGAGGTCCAGGCCCTGCTGGAAGAACAGACAGTGGAGCTAGTGCCAGCTCCCAGAGGGGAAAGGGTTATTATTCCCACTTTTTCCTGGTTCCCAAGAAAACCAGGGATCTATGTCCCATCTTGGACCTCAGCAACCTGAACAAATATATGGAGTACAAATGGTTCAGGATGGTAACCCTTCCAGGCCTAATCCCCCTGAAGCACCAAGGGGACTGCCTTTCCTCACTGGACATGCAGGATGCGTACCTTCACATCCTGATCGCCCAACCAAACTGCAGTTTCCTTTGTTTCCTCTTTCAGTTGCACCACTTCCAGTTCCAGTCCCTACCATTCGGACTGTCCTCGGCACCTTGAGTCTTTACAAAGTGCCTCGCAGTAGTGGCAGTGGCCCTTGGGGCAAGGGGTCACTACATCTTCCCATACCTGGATGGTTGGCTCCTCACTGCCCCCTCCAGAGAAAGGCTACTACAGACCATGGAAGACACCTTTTCCCTATTCCAAGACTTGGGAATCACCCTGAACCTTCAAAAGTCCTCCGCCTGGCCCAGCCAAAAGCTGCAGTTTGTAGGAGCCCTTCTGGACACTGTCCAAGGCAAGGCTTTTCTCCCCATGGACAGAGCAGATCGCCTTCAGGCTCATGCAGAAGAAGTCTTCTCTGCCAGTACAGTCCCAGCCAGAATGGTTCTTAGGCTCTGGGACACATGGCAGCAGCCATTGCAACTGTGCTATTTGCACACCTTCACATGTGAGTGATCCAGCGGCACTTGCGAGTACAATGGGATCAGCGTACAGACAACTTATGCCAAATTGTCAGTCTCAGAACCAGTCCGTCAGACTCTTCAGTGGTGGCTATTCCCCTCCAACCTCCCCAAGGGCATGCCCTTCCAGAGGTCTCCTCCCACTCAGTCCCTGACCACAGATGCCTCCAGCATGGGCTGGGGACCTCACATGGCAGATTGACTGACTGGCTCAAGGACAGTGGTCCGCATTGGAGAAATCTCTCCATATCAATGTGTTGGAAATAAGGGCGACCCTCTATGCCATGTAAGCTCTGCAGACAGACCTAGCCTCTGGTCACCTATTCATCCAGACAGACAACATATTGGTGGTCTTTTATATCAACATATGGGGGGAACTCATTTGTACCTTCTCTGCAGGGAAGCCATGAGGGTATGGTATTAGGCCATCAAGCATCAGCTGGATTTCTCAGTCGTTCATGTTCCAGGTATACTAAACACCCTGGCCTATGACCTCAGTCAGTCTCTGTCCAAAGCTCATGAGTGGGAGTGCCTACAATCAGTCACAGAAGACTTCTTCAACAGATGGGACCATCCCAAGCTGGACCTCTTTGTATCGCCATTCAATGCAAAACTGCCCAATTTTTGCTTGCTTGATCCAGGGCCTGGTGTTTTCTGGCAAGGCGTGTTGTCCCTTTGTTGGACAGAAAGATTCCTATATGCTGATCCAGAGGGTCCTTCTCAAGCTGCAATTGGAGGAAGTGGACATGATCCTAATTGTTCCCTACTGGCCTCGACAGATTTGGTTCTCTCTACTTCAGCAGCTGGCAGCAGAACCTCTGCTCCCTCTGCCTCTGAGCTCTCACTTGCTCTCCCAGAAGAGAGGGACACTAGTCCACCCAGACTTGAGATCACTGCACGTGCATGCATGGCTCTTACAGACGTAGCCATCACTTGCTTTAGTGTCTCTGCAAGAGTGGCATATGTCTTAATTGCAGCACGGAAGCCAACAACTAGAGCCACCCATGCAATGAAGTGGAAGCGGTTTTGCATCTGGGCCTCCACTCGCCAACTTGACCCCTTTACCTGTCCAGTAAACTTGGTCCTTGAGTACTTTCTGTCCTTATTGGACTCTGGCCTTAGCTACTCTTCTGTCAAGGTGCATCTTTCTGCTGTGTCCGCATACCATGCACCGGTACAGGGCAAGGCCCTTGCTCAGTTCGATTTACCCCACACTGTCTTGCGAGGTTTCTTACATCTGAAGCCCCCTGTTAGGGACCCTGTCTCTCCATGGGACTTTCTGTTTGTTTTGGAGAAACTTACTTTGCCTCCTTTTGAACCAGCTGCAGATTGCGAGCTACGCTTTTTGTCATGGAGAGCGTTACTTTTAGTTGCAGTTACTTCTGCTCGGAGGATTTCCGAGCTTCAGGATCTGATGTGCAAAGAGCCCTACCTAGTGTTCCACAAGGAGCGGGTATGCTTGCAGACCAATCCTAAGTTCCTGCCCAAGGTGGTGTCTGAATTCACCCTTAACCAGGACATTCTTCTTCATGTTAACTATCCAGAGCACTCTAATTGAGGGGAGGTTCTGCTTCAAACTCTGGACATTCACTGGGCCCTCCCCTACTATCTGACTCATACCTGGGATTCCAGAAAGTCTGATTAGTTATTTGTTTCATTCACACTGAGAACTTTAGGGGCACCTATTTCTGAGCAAGCATTATCTAAGTGGTTGGTTCACTGTATTGTTTACTGTGAACCAGAAATATGGCAAGCCTTTGCGGGGCTCAGTTAAAGGCCATTCCACCAGGGGAGTTGCTACTTCCTTTGCATCGCTGCGAAACGTGTCAGCAGCAGGTATCTGTCTAGCCACCACCTGGAGTTCAGTCCACACCTGTATTAAAAATTATAGTTTGGACATTGCTTCCAGGCGTAAGACAGGCTTCGGCCTTGCTGTCCTTCAGGGCCTTCTGTCATGAGGAACCCAGCCTTTCAGCCTTCTTTCCTTCACCCTTCCATCAGGATTTATCCTTGTACTGCTTGGGACTCACTCCTTATGGTGTAACCTGCTGTAAGAGCTCCTCATTAAAGTGAGCTAGTACAGTTACGTAAGAACTTACCGTAACAGTAGATCTTCGAGAGGAGCTCTTTCAGCAGGTGCTGCTTTCTTGCCCACCTTTCCCCTGGTCTCTTCTTCTGCATCATTAGCTATTCCATCATACCGCCTCAGCTTGAGGAGCCTCCTCGGTTCTCCATTTTCTAACTGTGCCAGGATCTCTTGTGGGAGAACTAAGGTGGTGCTGGGGGACTGCCCCTTTTGTATTGTACATGACATCAGGGGAGGCCAATGTTGGGGGTCCCATGCTGAACACTGCTAGCTAGAAGTTTTCCGTGGGGTTCTAGCACCTGGCGGCTTAGTCCTTAAGGTGTAACCTGCTGCAAGAGCTCCTTTCGAAGATCTACTGTTATGGTAAGTTCTTACATACAGTAACTGTACTTTCCAGCCATGCCAGGTTTTGAGGGAGAAGGACACCTAAGTATTTAATTGTTAGTTTATTCGTTTTAAATGGGAAAATCGCCTTAATATCCCGCCAGATAAATAAAGTGAAGTAGCTCTGTAATTCAGTTTAAAACATGTCACTACACCAAAACTGTCTAACCACAGGGTGGGAAAAGATAGTTCTGGAGACGCAAGGTAAGCAAAATATTATCCGTGTACAAGTTTACAAGTTGAGTTCAAATCCTGTCCCACCTATGGGGATACCGTCTACCCCCACATTTTGTCATATTGCTGCTAATAGAGGTTCAATATACAATGCAAATAACAGTGGGGATAAGAGGCACCCCTGCAGTGTGCCTCTTCCCAAGATGATTGGCTGTGAGAGGGAGCCATCAATCCATACCCATGTGCGTGGAAAACTTAGAGACTGTACACCATATCAGTGAAGGGTCCAGAAAACCAAAGTTCAATAGGGTGTCCCTGTCCCACAGAAAGGGCCAGGACACTCTGTTGAATGCCTTCTCTGTGTGGAGGGTTTGTGGGATGACAGATGGACCAACCGCCAAACTTCAAATTCAACACACAATCTCTGTGTGATGTTTATTCAAAATGTAGGAGATAATCTTCAGCAATGGCATATCCCTTCTTCAGTACATCAGTTTGTAGCAACAGACTATGCAATTCTTTCCTCTACACTTAGCACCTACTGATCTCTGATCTAACTCATCTGTTGAGATTTAGCCTCCCCTATTCGGGTCTCATTTGCTTGGGTGGTGGGGGCTCAAATAATAAAAAAAAAAAAAAAAAACACGCTAAAGACAAAGAACCTCAGTGCAGAAGCACTGAAACAAAGGTTACCCCAAAGGGCACTGACAATAAGCCAAGTTTCAAAGAAACATAACATCACACATACTTCCGTAATGCAAAGCATCATGGGATATATGCAAATCACCATAGAATTTCAGACTTGTTCAGTTTACAGCAATGTATATGCATTTTAAATAGCACAACTAACTTAATTTTTATAATACTGTCAATTAGTACTGTTTACCTTTATCAAAAACACCTAGTGCCAAGGCATTTTCAACATTTACCGGTTTCATACATGTAAGGTATATACATTAAAGTATTTTATGTCATAGTGCTATCACATACTAAATCCAACAATGATAAACACAGCCTGTTGTTTTACATATGCTCGGAGGTTACCACAATGACCTCCTTGTACGAGGACCTGAGAGGGAAAAGGAAAATTAAGAGGACACCATAGCATAGTCAAGAAAGGGAAAGGGGTGCCCATAGGTGGCCAACCTTATGGACTAGATATTGTAAAGGATAGATTAGACTAAGAAATAGAAAAACTGTTGCAACAGATTTAAGAAAAGGTCAGTCCTCAAGAGTGGCAGGAGCTCCCTGTCACACTCTGTATCTAAACTGATCACCACTGCTGACAGCTCCCTTTGTACAAGATATTCCATTAAAAGGAGTGTATATCGAATATTGTTAAAGGTTTGCCTTGACCAGATAAACCTCGATTGGTCTCTTTGGATTAATGTTGGCAAAAGCTTATTCAACCTTTTTAGCCCATACTGCCATAAACAACTTATAATCGACATCTAATATCAATATTAGCCAGTAAAAAGAAGTTTGTGTCGGATCCTTCCTAGGTTTTAAGATAACGGATATCGTGGCCCAGTTGCAAGAGGAAGGGGGCAGTTGACAATCCTGGACTTCCTTAAAGGCCTGTGACAGAATTGGGAGGAGTAAAAGGGGTAGAAGTTTTATAAAATTCAATGATGAAACCGTCAGGGTCAGGTCATATTGTGGTCTTGGCTGTTGTTATGGCCTCCAGTATTTCCTACTCACTGACTGGAGACTGAAGTAATTCCATTTGCTCTTCAGTTAAAACTGGAAGGGACAATTTATTAAGATCAGTGGAGTAAGCAGCCTTTTAAAAAGTGTACGCACAAGTCAATGACTCTACCCAATTGGCTGTGGGGCGGCCCCCAGAAAATTTTGCCATTTTTGATGCTTTATGGTGCATTTTGGGGCCAATTGTGGGAGAAGTGCCCTTCTACCATAGCCGTTTTACATACCAGTTCCATTGTTCCGGCCCTTGGTGGCTGCATAGTTTAATTTTGGCACCCACTATTGATGCCATCTTTGCAGTGCAGGCATACAGTTAGGTAATAAAGCACTTATGAAAATGATGAGTGCTTAATAACTAAACACTGAAGGCTGTTTAAACTGTTTAAGAATTATAATATATAATAGCAGCAGTGGAAAAAGCCTGGGGTCTGGAGGCTGCCTAGGCCCCCAGAAAAGTTTATTATTTTTGTTGCATTCTGGTGCATTTTGGGGCCAGTTGTGGGAGTTTTACAGTGCCCTGCTACCACAGCCTGACATACCACTACAGTTCCACTTTGCTAGCCACTGGAGGCTGCACAGGTAGACTAGAATGGTAGGAACACTGGCTGGTTGGCTGACTGGCACTCCCCTGGTTCTACTGGGCAACTGAAGACGCTGTCGTTGGTCTGAGAACAACTCTGACGCCAAAACTTATCTAGGAATAATAGGAGGGAGACTTAACAAGCCAGAGATACTGAATAAGTACTTATGTTCAGTATTCAGTAAGGATGGGGAGGGTCAAGGACCATAGCTGGGTAGCAGAACTGGGACCAGTCGTGTTCAATGTTTTCATTAGTGACATTGCAGAAGAGCAGATGACATCAGGATCTGCAACAGGGTGGATACTCCAGACAGAGTGGAGAGGATGAGAAGGGACCTGGAAAAGCTTGAATGATGGTCTGAGGTATGGCATCTGAGAGCTGGAGAAAATGAGAATTAATCTGGTTCTCTGGGTGGTAATGCTTGAAAAAATGTTTTTAGAGGTGGTAAGTAAGGAGCAATGCAAATGCAAAGCAGTCCGTGCAAAGTAATGCACCTGGGGAGAGCAACAGGATTGTATTTTGGGGGGCGGGCAGTCAGCAATGAGGAAAGAGACCTACCACACACACACACACACACACACACACACACACACGTAACCAGCCAAACGAAAAGCCTTGCCTGGTGTCTCATTTCCCATTCCTCTGAGAAGCACTTACCTAGAAGACAATGTTGAATTGCAGCCTGTGGTGGACTTACTGTACTGACTGGTGGCATGAGGTGACACTCATATCCATGAGAGGCCCTCCATCCAGACCATCTTAAAATCCACACAACCCATCAAGGTAAAAGTACCAATGTATACAACTGAAAACATCTTAAAACCAGGGTCAGCATTTAGCGGAATTCAGAGTCATATTATATTTTTTTCCAGTCAGTTTATGTTAAATGTGCCATTAGAATTCCGTATTTACCACATCTTTTTTGCATCATCACAAGCTTGTTGGCTCACAGCATAAGTTGATTTATCAGTAAACCAATGCTGCTATCACCATTCACCAAAGTAATAGAAAACAGAATGAGCATTACATTTCAGCAAAGTAAAAGGGCAGTATGTGACAAGGTCCAACCAATACAAGTGCAAGTAGGAGGCACTGTACCAACTGGCCCAAAAACACCTACAGTAGTGTCAAATTGTCTAACAGTCTGAGCCACACTGTGCACATACTGCTTAAAATGCATCATCAGAGCAGGTTAGATTCTGCCGCTCCTTGCACCATCTGAGGCCCCACTAGTTAAATTCAAATCTGTGGAGATTTTAATACCAACATCAGCAATGCCTCATGGTCGAGACCACACACTTGTGTCCGAATACTGAACACTACTCATTACACTGCCAGAGCTACAGCCATATACTGTATGTCTATTTATATTCATTCACTAAAAATAACCTCAGATTCAAACAGCTGATGTGTGGCCGGCCCTGTCTCTCCACAAGGCAGTCTGGATTATCCTCAGTAATATTTGCTGTCCAGATTAGGGTTCATCTTTGTTTCCCTCAGCAATCCAGGATTGCTGAGGGAGACAAAGATGAACCCTAATCTGGATAGCAAATATTAATAAGGGTGTTAAATACAGACACTGCAATAAAATATTATGGGTCAGGGTGGATCACTGGAGGGGCTGGTGGGAGGGGAAATTATTTAACCAGGAAAAGTACACTAAACCAAGCTCGTTTCCAGGTGCGACCTGGGAGCACAAGCAAGTTAAGTGCCTTGCTCAGGATCACACAGTATGCAAGTGGCTGGGGGCTGATGAGATCCAAACCCAGGTCTTTCGGTTTGCAGCTCAGTGAGCTGCAAACCTGGAAACCTGGGTTTCAATCCCATCAGCTCCCTACTTCCACTCAGTGCTCTTAACCACTACGCTGTATTGCTTCATGTAGTCCATTAGTCACTTGAACACTTATTCACTTTTTTGCCTTTTTTTTTAATAAAACTTTACAGTTAGTAACCTCATGTCCTCCTACCATGACACAGAAAAGCTTTGCAGCAAACTGATAATTATATTAGTGGCCCATCTAATATTTAAAGGTGTAACCCCAAGGGGGCGCTATCCTAAGGACTATTACCCCTGCCTGCTCAGCTAATTACAGGTTGAGGGCCCTGGATCCAATAGCGGGTGCCTCCACCTAGAGGTCGGGGTTGGAACAGCCAAATATGACCTGGTCACAGCCCTCTGGGTCACTGCAACCCCCCTTTCTTTCCACTAGTGACTCAGAAGCGATTCCCACACTACTCGGTTTGACTCACCCTTACCCGAGGTTGGGATGGCCAACCTGGTGCTGAGAACCCCCTGCAAAATAAGGTGCAGTTATACAATCATCCATGCACAAAGGGTATCACAAACACGCAGTTCAAACAGTGTACCTTGCAACAACAAATCATGTTTATTGAGGGGAAAGTAACAAGGACGGGGGAGATCAGGTTGATTAGCTTACCACTCTAATATATATATATATCTAGGGCACTGTGCACAGGCCAAACCTAAAAATCACTGTCTCTGGGTACCCAGGCAGTAGAAGGCTAGCCTCTCGTCGTAGCTGGTTGGGGCCCTAACGCAGAAAACAAGCATTTGATTCCTAAGAGGATTAAGTAGGGCCAACAGGCTCAGTTCGTGTAGCCAGTAAAGCGGCCAGACAGATCTTGCCCTCACTATGCACATCTGCCAGGGAGCTAACCTGATTTAGTACTCACGACTCCAGCAGAAAGATTGCTCTTGCACCACTCGCAGGACCAAGCCTGGAATTCAACACTTCTCCACACATTTATATGAAGAGCAGAGGGGTATCATACCAGGCAGATGCTGTATACTCCCGATCGCTTTCACTGCACCACTGTGCCAAACGACGCAGCTTCACTTGTCCTGACAGACTGAGCGCGATTGAAGCAGATTCTCCAGTCCTCTACAGGGTGAGCCTGGTAGGTAGCTGTAAACGTACAGCCTCCTCCGCCTGCACTCCTCCACGGATCTTGTCCGCTCCTTCTGGTGATGCTATCGCCCGACTCCTTGGCCTGCAGCACATGCTTCCTGCGCAAAGACTTCCACAGCGCAGGAGCCAGAGCTCCTTCCACCTTCACAATCACCGACTCTCTCCCCCTGGGCAGTTTGGGCAGAGAATCCAGTTCGGGTGCCACCCGTTCCCATTGGTGGGATGCAGATGCCGGTTACTCACTACTCCACTCATTGGTGCAAAAAAGACGCCATAGTCCAGACTGCACTTCCCAGAATTACTGGCTGTATCCCCATTGGTCAGCTGGCTCCATTAAAGAGTCCTGATTCTGGTTGGTCGCCGTTTACTCCATTTTAGATGCCCCCCTGCTCCTATTGGACCCCTCAGACAGTCTGGGTCCAAAATGGAGGGGTACAGCACATAGAGTCCCAGCTGCATTTTCACTATTACTCTAAATGATTGCAGGCAAATATTTACATTTTTCGAATGGGCTCCCCTTGCGCTTTTAGCGACGGCAAAGAGGGGCAATTATATTATAGCTTGAGCGGGACTCGAGCAGGGAAACACAGTCCCCCTCATGAGCGCTGACTATGTCTGCAAGCAGACAGCTCTTAAAGAGACAGTACATGGAGGCTCTACAAGCACTCACAGAGCCATTCAAACAGCTTAAGCGCCGAACGCCAACCACCAGGGGGAACACTTAGTCAGCCCCTAGATGGCTTTTAGGAATGCCCATTGATATGGGGTTACACCCTTCCTGGCCTGGAAAGAACTTGGCGTCCACGTCAAGTAGTTACCCTTAAATCACTTTAAGGCAAAACAGTTTACACTACCAGCACATCAAACCTAGGTTTACCTACACTGGTACTGTACTACACAGTTCACTATTGGTTATACATTACACATACAGACAACCTATTTCTCTTATAAATCAGGTCATTACTTCCTGCCCATGACACTTGGAAAGAAGGAGCCCTTCCCTATCAGCTATGTGTAGGCTAAATGGGGCATGGGCACCATACTCAGAGGGCGATACTAACAGTTGGGAATCAGTTCCCAGGGTCAGTTTGGGCAAGGAGCTTGGGGACACATACACCCCTTTATGGACCACATTCGGAGGCAGATCCACAGGCTGACCCAGGGACTCATAACTCAACCTCACTACAGACTGTACTTCTCGGCCAGTCTGTCTAGGAGTTTCAGATAAAATTTTTGAAGGTTCTGCCTCCCTCTCAGCCCCACTTGGATTGGTCAGGGAAACCACAGTAGGAAGAGGGGACCCAGAGTCTATGGTACCTTCAGGGCCTTGTTCTACCATTTCTGAGCTCCCAATATTTGGGTCAGCAGGAGGAATTTCTGGTACTGGCAAGGAACCATCAGGGCACTCAAAATATTCTTCAGGTTCTGGCATATCACTAGCTTGTTCCCCCACATCACTTCCTTCTTCTGAAAAGTCAGATAGCTCAGCCAGGCCAGACAGTTCAGTCAGGCTCAAGGATCCCACCTCTTCGGCTTTGATGCAACTCACTTCATCCTCTGGGAGCATTGGCTCCAGAGACAAAGCTGGGCGCTCAGACAGTCCAGGAAGCCCAACTTCATCTCCAGAGTTAATTAGGGGATTGCCCCTAAACAGCTGGCTCAGTTCATAAGAGGGGTAATACTCAATGTTATTCTTACAGTCTTCAGACACAGACTGGCAATCAGCTTCATCGGGGGTGGAGAAGGCCTCTTTAGTTTGATTTCTGAAGAATCAACCGATCTTAGTTTTTTCTTGGCAGCAGCTCAAGTTACAGGTCTAGAGGGGGAGGCATTGGGAGGTTCAGCTTCTATCAAAATCTGTCCAATTGGCAGCAGATGACTTCTGTTATAGTTTTCACATCTTTTGAATTGTTTTCAGGCCGCACTTTATATACAGGTAAATCTTCCCATTTTCCCCACAACAATATGAGGGAGGTGATGCCATCTGTCAGCAATCTTATGTTTGCCATGCAGTCCCAAATTCCTCAATAGCACTCTATTCCCTTCTCTCAGCTCCATCATTGCTTTCACTTTCTTATCATACCTTTCCTTATTGGCCAGGTTTCGCTTAGCAGCCATGGTCTGGGCTAGTTGGTAGGCATGGTTGAGTTGGGCCTTCAACTTTTGCACATACTGTAGATGATTAGCTGCTTGAACCCCAACAGGAGAAACCCCAAAACACACATCCACCGGCAGTCTAGCTTCTCTTCCCAAACATCAGTCTACACAGGGAAAATCCAGTGGCATCACTTTTGGTGCAGTTATAAGCATGTACCAAGGTGCTAATCTGCTGGCTCCGTCTAGGCTTGTCTTTAGGTTGCAACGTGCCCAACATATCAAGCAATGTGCAGTTAAACCTTTCAGGTTGGGGATCTCCTTGGGGATGATACGGGGTGGTTCTCGACTTTCATACCTCCCACAAGGATAGCATTTCTTTAATCAGGTGGCTTTCAAAATCTCTCCCCTGATCAGAATGGATTCTTTGGGGGGCCCCATAGTGGACAAAGAAATTCTCAACAAGTACTTTAGCCACCGTGGTTGCTTTCTGATCTTTAGTAGGGAAAGCCTGTGCATACCGGGTGAAATGATCTGTAACTACCAATATATTGTTAATGTTTTTCAGATCTGGTTCTAGACTCAGGGAATCAATGCAGACCAGTTCCATAGGGGCACTAGTAGGGATGTTAACCAGGGGGACAGCCCTCTGAGGCAGGGTCTTTCTTTGTAAACATCGGCTACAAGTCCTGATATACTGCTCCACATCAGCACCGATTTTGGGCCAATAAAATCGGGACCGCACTAAGTCAAGGGTTCGGTCTATGCCGAGGTGTCCCATGTGATTGTGCAGAGACCTCAACACTAGTTCTCTAAAAGCAGTGGGCAACACCAGTTGTTGTTTGTCTACTCGCCCCTCTTTGTCTACGGTCTCCCTGTACAATAGTTTATTAATCAGTTTCAACTTTGACCCTTCTTTGTACAACAGGGCAGTTCTCAGGTCAGTGGAACGCAGTTTTGACACATCTCTCCCTCCTTGCAGAGTTTCCAAAGCAGCTTTTATCATGGGATCCCGGGATTGAGCCCATTGGAGACTGCCATTGTTGAATTGGGGCAGCGCACTAGTGTCTAATGCAGAAAAATGACAGTAAGCAGTGGGTATGCAGTTCTCAGATGGCCCCAAGCAGTCCACCATGCAGTCCACAGCATCAGGAGACACCTGTTCCTCCTTGTCAAATTTTTGGCAAAGGGCTCTTATGTCAGGCTCTGACAACCTGACCCAGTCAGTTCGGGGCACAGGCCTCCATGAGAGAGCATCCTTATCTATATGGTTTAGGCCTGCTCTGTATTCAACCGCATAGTCGTAGGTGGACAACACAGAGAGCCACCTATGGCTAGTGGCGTCCAACTTGGCTGAGGTCTGCACATATGTCGGAGGATTGTTATCAGTCTTCACCAGTATCTTAGCACCGTACAAATAGTCATGAAATTGATCAACAATGGCCCACTTCAGAGCCAGGAACTCTAGTTTGTGCACTGGATAGTTCTTTTCTGAAGGAGTCAAGCTTCTGCTGGCAAAAGCTACAGGTCTTAGACCGTTTGGGTGCTCTTGATATAGCACAGCCCCCAATCCTTGCAGCCTGGCGTCAGTATGAAGAACATACGGCTTGGCAGGATCAGCATAGGCCAGCACTGGGGCATGGGTAAGTTGATATACAATGTCATGGAAAGCTTCCTTACAATCAGCAGTCCAGTGGGTGCCAAACACATCATTTGGGTGGAAATATTTTTTCTCAGTCTCGAAGGGCACAGCTTTCTTATACTTTCTGTGGGTTGGAGGATATCCCTGCGTAAGGTTAAGCAGATGGCGGATCACTCGAGAATAGTCTGTGATAAATCGCCTATAATATCCGCAAAACCCCAGGAACCGTTGCAGCTCCTTCAAATTCTTTGGTTGAAGCCAGGTAGTCAAAGCTTCCACTTTGCTGGGGTCAGTCTCTATGCCTTCAGTGGATACTATGTGCCCCACATATTTTATGGAGGTTTGAAAGAATTGGCACTTATCTATAGATAATTTGAGACCAAAATCTTCCAGACGATCCAGGACTTTGAACAACCTGCTTTCATGTTCTTCCAAGGAGCTGCCAAACACTATGACGTCATCTAGGTAGACTAAACATTCGAGCAAATTCATGTCCCCCACAGCACGCTCCATCAAATGCTGAAAATTGGCAGGGGCGCCTGAAATTCCTTGGGGCATCCGTATAAACTCGTAGAAGCCTAATAGGCAAATGAAAGCAGTCTTTTTCGATCCTCCGGAGCCATCGGGATCTGGTAGTACCCACTGCGGAGGTCTAACACTGAGAACCATTTGCTACCATTCAGACAGTCCAAGGCATCCTGAAAGCGTGGCATGGTATACTGGTCCGGTATGGTTCGCCTGTTTAGAGTACGGTAATCCACACACATCCGAACAGTTCCTTTCTTTTTTCTCACTACTACAATAGGTGAGGTGTAGGGGCTTCTGGATTCCTGTATCACCCCAGCTGCGAGCATCTCCTGCAGGTGTCTCCTTACATCATCTGTATCAGCGGGGGCTAGGCGTCGAGATCACTCATGGAAAGGTTGCTCATCCTGTAGCTGAATGTGATGCTCAGCTCCTTGCACACATCCTACATCCCACTTCTTCAAGGAAAACACCTGTTCCCGCTGGGCAAGCCTTTCACTGATTCTTTTCTTCCACTCTGCTGACAGTGGGGAATCACCAAAATCAAACAGACCAGGGGTCACTCGGTCACTTCTCCCGGGAGTCTTGTTGTGGGGCAGGACAGCAGTATCTGCACAGTGCACCATGGCCAGGGTACAACCCCGTTTCACTCGAATCTCTCGATCAGATACATTATGCACTTGAACCATTACTCTTCTAGTAAAGGCATGGGCTCTAGCAGGTAAGATACTGGGTTTAACCAACAACCCCTCCGGCAGCTTTCCCTCGCCTGGTGCATCCAGCATCAATATTTTATTCTTAACATCCTTTTTAATCTGGACTTCCCCCTGTAGAACACACTGGGCATTAGGGGCTAGTAGTAAGTGTTCTGGATCCTTCTTCCAGACGACACCCACCGAGCCTTCGGGTTTAGCCTGGCTGGCCTTTCTCTAAGTCTCATAGGCCTTCTGAATCAAGGCGGGTATTCGGAGAGCTCTCCCTGTCCTGGACATCTGTTTTTCAGAGCACAGCTGCGCTAAGCGACCAAACATGTGAGCATTGGTTCCAATTAACAAAGGCACCCCATCATACAGTCCAGTGGGGGGACACACCAGTGCCAAGGTTTCCACTTGTTCAGCCACCCCAGCCACAGAAGTAGGAAAAGACAACCAGATCCGGATATACCCAGAATAGGGGTGGCCGTATCACTCAGTCCCCACACATGTCCATCCAAAGGCTGCAGAGGGACCTCATGCAAGTGCTTCCAGTACCAGTCCTGAAACATAATGGTTACTTGAGAACCACTGTCCAGCACAGGCCGGGTGGGTACTCCAGTCACTCTCACGGTGGTTTCCATTGAGGGACCCACCACATCAGACCATTCAGGGGGCATGGTTTTGGTGGTTGCTTGGGCATTGGCCCGGGTAACAAAACTCTTCCGAGGAGGCCCTCCCTGAGGTCTGTTTGTTTGTTTGTTTATTTGTTTGTTTAGTTATTTAACCAGGTGAGACGCACTAAGCTGAAAGCTTTTTTACAGGCGCAACCTGGGAGCACAGGGAAGTTAAGTGACTTGCTCAGGGTCACACAGTATGCAAGTGGAAGCTGTGGGATTCAAACCCAGGTCTGGTCTGCTGGATGTCACCAGATTTGCAGCTCAGAGCCTTAAACCACTGCACTATACTGCCTCCATGAGGTCTGGCATAGGCCTTTCAATGCCAAGCTACTAGCCTGCTGTTGACCCTCCTTAAGTTCTCGGGTAACTGGCACTCAGTCTGAAAGTGTCCATCCTCCCCACAATGGTAACAGAACTTAGTATCTCGGGAGTCTTTGTTGGGAGGAAGATATCTCACCTGCCGGGAGGCATCGGGGGCTCTGGAGGGCTCCTCTTGGCTGGGTCGTTTATTTCTGGATAACTCAGGTTCCCCAAATTTGGGGGAGTTGGCAACATTTTGTCTCAGTTCTCTTACCATTTCCCGTAGATCTCTAATATCAGCCTTCAAATCACTCTCCACCCTGGTATCAGAGGAGACAGCATGCACCCCCACTCCTCCCTGGGTCTCTGGGGGCACAGGAAAAGCATCAGGCCCCTTGTTCAATCCCCTAGAGGGGTAGGTCTCATCGGGTTCACTGGGCTTAGGGGTCTGGCATAGATTCACGGCTCCCACATAGGGTTCCCACCCCTCTTCATCGGTCTCAACTTCTCGAATCTCTCATCAATTGGCAGTATTCGGGAGGGGCAGCCCATTGGTCATGTAACTTGAGTTTTAACGGTATCACAGTGGAAAACCTAGAAGACTTCAAGATATGCTCCTGCCAGACCTGATTCAGTGCTGAGGCAGTTACCCCCCCCTCTTCGATAAGCTTTTTGCAATGCCCTTTCCATTCTGGTGACAAAAGCTGACAGTTTCTCATTCCTCCACTGTTTTGCTGACTTAAACTTCCACAACAAGTCTTCCCCAGTTTCTGTACTCCCATACACCCCCTCTAAAGCAGAAAGATACTCTACTGCAGTGGCTTCAGGGCTAGTAGCCCGCAAGAAACGAATGGCTTCCACAGCTGGGCCCCTCAGGCTCTCCATCAGTCTCTTTCGGTTCTCCCCCTCAGAGCACTGCCACTCTTGGACTAAAGGGGTAGCATAGTCCATCCAAGTCTCCAAATCATCTTCTCCCGAGGGCACAGGCACAGTACCAGAAAAGAGTTTCAGTCTTCGATAGGAGTCTAACTGTATGGGGGGAACAACTATAGGTGGGGAAGCCAGGATGGAACTCTTGGAGGACCCGGGAGATGTATCTGGGGACGATTGGGGGGTGAGATTACTGGAAAGGTCTAGCACCTGTAGTAATTCCTGAGGGGTCCTCCCTTCTGCAGCTAACAGTTTAAGCAATTTGTCTTTAAAGCTGTTAGTCTTGGGGAACCCCCTTGGGGTGACTGAACCACTCTGGACATGAATGACCCTCCACCCCTTTGGAGTACCTTCCGGGTAAATCACTGGGGGAACCCTCTGTGGGTCTATAATTACACTGCATAACAGCAGCACCTGTAAGGTCTGGTCGAGTAGGTCGGCCATTTGCCCCTTCACCTCTGCCTTGCCCAAACATTTAACACGCTCAACTGCAGAAACAAGGTCAGCGTTCATATCCCCAGAGGTACATCCAGTAGTAACACAATTTTCTGGGAATCCAACTCTTCAGCTTCACCCCACCCCATCAGTTTATGCACCATTATCTTAACAGGGTCTAACTTAACTTTAGTCGGGATATCCCTCTCCAGTTTTTTCTTGGGTTTGGCCATGGTGGGGTAGTTCGTATATCCGGCCACTAGGGGACGCTAATCCCAGCGGTGCCTCCAAAATGTAACCCCAAGGGGGTGCTATCCTAAGGGCTACTACCCCTGCCTGCGCAGCTAATAACAGGTTGAGGGGCCTGGATCCAATGGCAGGTGCCTCCACCCAAAGGTTGGGGTTGGAACAGCCAAATATGACCTGGTCACAGCAACCCCCCTTTCTTTCCACTAGTGGCTCACCAGTGATTCCCACACTATCGGTTTAACTCACCCTTACCCCAAGGTTGGGATGGCCAACCTGGTGCTGAGGACCCCCTGCAAAATACGGTGCAGTTATACAATCATCCATGCACAAAGGGTATCACAAACACGCAGTTCAAACAGTGTACCTTGCAACAACAAATCTTGTTTATTGAGGGGAAGGTAACAAGGACGGGGGAGATCAAATTGATTAGCTCACCACTGTAATATGTATATATGTGTGTGTTATATATATATATATATATATATATATATATATATATATAATACACACACACCTAGGGCACTGTGCACAGGCTAAACCTAAAAATCACTGTCCCTGGGTACCCAGGCAATAGAAGGCTAGCCTCTTGTTGCAGCTGGTTGGGACCCTGATGCAGAAAACAAGCATTTGATTCCTAAGAGGATTAAGTAGAGCCAGCAGGCTCCGTTCATGTAGCCAGTAAAGCGGCCAGAAAAATCTTGCCCTCACTATGCACATCTGTCAGGGAGCTACCCTGATTTAGTACTCACGACTCCAGCAGAAAGATTACTCTTGCACCACTCGCAGGACCGAGTCTGGAATTCAACACTTCTCCACACATTTATATGAAGAGCAGAGGGGTACCATACCAGGCAGCTGCTGTATACTCCCGATTGCTTTCAGTGCACCACCGGGCCAAATGACGCAGCGTCACTTGTTCTGACAGACCGAGTGCGATTGAAGCAGATTCTCCAGTCCTCTACAGGGTGAGCCTGGTAGGTAGCTGTAAACGTACAGCCTTCTCCACCTGCACTCCTCCACGGATCTTGTCCACTCTTTCTGGTGATGCTATCACCCGACTCCATGGCCTGCCACAAACGCTTCCCGCGCAAAGACTTCCACAGCACAGGAGCCAGAGCTCCTTCCATCTTCACGATCACCAACGACTCTCCCCCTGGGCAGTTTGGGCAGAGAATCCAGTTCGGGCGCCACCCGATCCCATTGGTGGGATGCAGATGCCGGTTACTCACTACTTCCCTCATTGGTGCAAAAAAGGCGCCATAGTCCAGACAGCACTTCCCAGAATTATTAGCTGTATCCCCATTGGTCAGCCGGCTCCATTAAGAGTCCTGATTCTGGTTGGTCGCTATTTACACCATTTTAGATGCCCCCCTGCTCCTCTTGGACCCCTCAGATAGTCCGGGTCCAAAATGGAGGGGTACAGCACATAGAGTCCCAGCTGCAACAAAGGCAGGTTAAACAACTGCATTTTCACTATTACTGTAAATGATTGCAGGCAAATATTTACATCTTTCGAGTGGGCTCCCCTTGTGCTTTCAGCGACGGCAAAGAGGGGCAATTACATTACAGCTCGAGCAGGACTTGAGCAGGGAAACACACAGTCCCCCTCATGAGCGCTGACTATGTCTGCAAGCAGACAGCTCTTAAAGAGACAGTACGTGGAGGCTCTACAAGCACTCACAGAGCCATTCAAACAGCTTAAGCGCCGAACGCTAACCACCAGGGGGAACACTTAGGCAGCCCCTAGACGGCTTTTAGGAACCCTCATTGGTAGGGGGGTTACACCGGCACTAAACATTATTCCCAAATCCCTGCTAGTGTGCTACAAGTGTTCCATGCAGCTTTGGAAAATTAAAGATGAGGTTCTTCCTGCCACTGTGCCAGTGCCGCAGCTGAATTTGCCAATTGCAGTGCCACAACTTCAGTTCAAACCAAAGTGATTTCCCAGTTCCCATCCTGATCCACCACAACAGCCCACTTGTATTTTTTCTTACTACTCCCTCCCTCCCATTTTTTTAATTATTTATTGAAAAGTTTCACCAGGAAGGGCACCTAAACAGCAAGCTGCTCATCTACCAGTGTGTCCTGGGGGGAGGGGTGCAGGGAAAGCAGCAATGATGAAGATACCATAAAATCCAGCATGTAGACAGACAGTGACAGTTAAGACTATTAAGTATTAGCATAACGATTAGCTACCAGGCTGTGCCCATGCCAAAAGCAAAAAACATCGGAAGAGATGAGGCAGGGACCGGGACGGGGGACACTGAAAATGAGGGGCAGTCATCAAGGGAGACAGAGATTAGACATCACAGTCACAGATTGACATAATCAGGGAGACAGAATAGAGGGTGGCTTGGCTGGGGGGGGGAGCTCAGCTGAAGATGGAGCTGGAGGAGGAGGAGACATAGACCAGTAGGCAGGAGGGGAGGGGGACCCGGGGCAAGGAGGCAGGCACTGCCTAACTTTTACCGACTTAGCCCGTGGCCCCATAGGCATGACTACTGTCTGGCAGGCAGATAGTCACTCCGTTTTGACCCACAAACCAGCCCACACATGCCTCCATTCTGACAGCTCGCTCATTTCCTATTTCCCAGAGGTCGCTGCTTTTTTTTAATAAATTTTTCAGCTCAAGCCTCCTAACCTTTTGACACTAACATTTGGAACAGTCCATTATACCGGCCTTCATGTGTGACACCATGAAACACGAAGATAAAAACTCAGTACTGAAGTAAGAAACTATTTCTTGTAGTTTAATTTAGCTTCATAGAATATTTTGATTTTCTGCCCTAAAGTAAACCTTTTTCTATGTAGGCTGAATTATGTCCATGCAAGACTGATACGGGACAGAGCAACTGCTTTCCATCTTTATACAGTAGGTAGCACCTAAAGTGTTATTTAGTAATCAGAAACAAAAGACTGAGCCCCAGAACTTCTGTCACCCACAGGCCTTACTAGAAATGGGCACTTAATAGCCCAAATCACTCGTGCGTGTAATTACATGTGCCATATGGACTTAGGAACTAATCAAAAGTACCAGCAACATTTTACAATGAAAAACAATTCAGAAAAACTCGAATTCTGAGACACAGCTGCATGTGTAATGCTAGCATTCCAAAGATCTCTAAGTTACCAGGAGAGAGATGACAGCATTTCAAGAATTGTGCTTTGTGTCTCTAAATAAGTGCCACCCCTCCCTCCTCAAGTTCTTAACTATACTCCCAAACTGCTCTACAATCCAGTAGAGGGCAGAGAAAACAACATCACTGGTGCAGCTGCTTCTGCGCCTTCACTGTTCGTCCTTCCTACCTAACCTTCTTTCAAGACCTTGGCTTCTGCAAGCTCTGCTTCAGCTTGCGCTGCTGCCTGCTGCACTTTCTTGGCCTTCTTGGTGTTCTACTTCAACTTCATTCACCACCGACACTGTACACACTGTCACCACGCCGCCGCTTCTGACTTGCCAGACTAGTGCAGGGCACCAGGCGGGCCCAAGCCAACAACTTCTTGGAGTCCGACTCTGAAACCGAGTTAGTAGTCTCTCCCGTGTCCCATGGTGGTCACCTGACATTGAGCAGAAGAAGACTCCCTCTTTCACAGTGGCACTAAGGAGTTCACTCTTGGTTTATTGCTGATCCCTCTCAAAGTGCAGGCGGGAAAAGAACTACTGCATAGTGGTTGGCGGAGCAAAAACACACGTGGACAAAACTATCCAATTGCTCCACCACATGCCAAGATTGCTGCTGCCTCTGAGTGCCGCCGGTACAACCCCCCCCAGCACCGAGGACTGGCGGTCAGGACCAGGGTTTGTGACCATTGGCCAACATGGAAAAAAATAAATAAAAAAAAAGGTGGATTTTCATGGATTTTTTCAGTATGCACGGGCGTACAATAAGTATACATGGTTACGCCACTGATTAAGATATTATTGAGGGGAAGAGCTTACAGCTGGCAGAGCTTTATGTAGGTCTTGTTAATAGTGCCTCAGAATGGATTCAGTCTTGATGATGGCATGTATGATCAGGTCAGTAACAGGGTCCTGGAGTCCAGGAATACAGGCAGACCTCCACTTGGTTTGAAGTTGTCTGGCTAATCAAGGTGCTTCCCTTACTCCTCCCCTGTAATAACATTGTTGCAAGTAGTTAAGGGCAAATTCTACTTTCTGATCTAAAATAACTGGGCTTGCATCTTAGGTGTTCCAGTCAGGTTTGTGTCTGAACTCATAAGACACTAATGTGCAGTGTTCTTGGACCTTTATCCAGCCAGGTCATTCACAGACACACAGAAACACAGAAAGTGGTTGCAGGCCTATTGGCCATCCAAGTGTGCCCAGGCCAGTTCTCTAAATTCCTGTCTTGCTGCATTATGTAATGAATTGTGTATGGAAGATATCCATTTGGCTTCAGCTGGTCTCAAGTCTAATAACATTCCCTAATAATTGGAATTTCAGAATATTCCTTTTTTTTTAGGCGGCAAGCGATAGCATACACTTATTGTCATGTGTACTCTTTTGTGCAGATTTTGAAGATAATTGTTACATTTCACATGTGTAAGTTGTTTGTGCGTAGTAAGGCATGAGTAGTGAGTGACATGTCAAACAGAATGTAGCACCAGTGGAATCATTTTGTAGGCAGTTAGCTCCCTGTCACTTAAACATGCATACATTTGTATACCCGTGATGCTTTGTGCCGGGTTAGTGGCTTTTGATTTTTTTGATTGTGTAATGTGTTTATAGAAACCACACAAATTAAAAAGTATCTGCCTTCTTGTACAGTTATGCATTTCATGGCACATATTGTTCCTTCTTGTAATCATTTACATTGCTTCACCTCTTTCACACTCTCACTGCAACATTAAAAAGAGGAGTTCAAATGTATCTGTTCTCAGGTCTCTGAAACAATAATAAAGGACCATTTTATGTGGTTTGTCTTGTGCTGAAGAGAAATTAACAGCAGTCGGGGAGCTGAAGGTGTAGCTAGGAAGACTGTTATCTTTTTGTGTACATGGCTGGCTCATAGTGCAGTCTTTAGTACGTAGTCAAGTGTCTTTGGTGCATCTCAGAACCATTAGTACTTTGATTAAACTAGTGGTAGAGTCTGGACTGAAACTAGCATGGATCTTACAGTACATTTGCGTACTACTGTTCCTTCACTGCACCACAAGCAAATTATTTACACAGGCTGACATAGCTGAGATGCTACTTCTCCTTTCCAGGGGGTCTTGCTTTTACATAGTACAGCCGAATGCCTCTCAGTACATTGGTCCTTTGATTATTGCTATAGACATTAATATGAAAACAGGCTCTTTGCTGTTAGACTTTATTTGCTTCTGTTACTTTTCTCGAAGTCATCATCATCTGCTTGTGACATCAAAATAATTTCTATGGCAACAGGTTGTGATGTCACAAGTAGAGACTGTGATTTCACAGCAGACGTAAGCAATCTGAACAGATGGACATCTAAGGAAAAAAGTCTGTTTTAATGAAAATGTAGGTTGGAAGTCCTACAGCTGAAATTTAGGAAGAACTGTATATAACTGAGTTCTTCTGATGCCTGGATAATCAGTGACCTGGACTGCTGCTGTAGTTTCCTGCTGTGATCCACTTAGAAATGAGATATTGCACATAACTGTGGTTATTGTTGTGAGAGAGACTTAACCAAATAAATAAGAAAACTCCTTTTTTTTATGTAATAAGATCAGTGACCCCGAAATGATGATGGTGCCATTGGAAAATTAACATCTACAGTGCAAACTGGGACAGGAGTGTTGAATTTCTAATACTCCGAGTTGGATCATTTCTTTCTGTAGAATAATACTGCTGGGTACCATGTGTTATTTAGTGGGAAATTAAGGTTTCACAGAGGCTTCCCGTACTTTACATAATATCGAATACTGCAGCTGACTGGATGACAGGAGATAAACATGATGGGCAGTTGGTCTTTTTACATCAGTCATTTCCTGTGTCCATACCTACTGTACTTTGTTGATAGAATGATTTATAAAAATGTGTGGAGTTTCTAAACAGGTAACATTTTTTGTTGAAGTGACTGTACTGGTGTGTGGGATAGTTAAGAAGTGGCTATAATGAGTTACTCAGCAAGTGTTCTTGGGAAACATTCAATAATTGTATATGGTGTCCTTCTACTGCAGGGGCGGTTGGACTCAGCAATTATGGAGTGACCTGCTGCATAAATTCTGTTCTGCAGACATTCTATATGACAGAAGAGTTTGTTCAGATTCTAGACAGGTAAGAACCCCGATGGTGCTTTTCAGTCTGTATCTCTCAGTGTCATATGCAGTGTTTTCCTCAAACTCTTTGCTAGGTCTGGCCGAAGGTCCTTGTGCTTGGGTAAAAAGTTACCTGTCCAATTGGTCACAGGCTGTAAAAATCTCTAATGAACTCTCCGACTTCAAACCAGTTCTCTCGGGTGTACCACAGGGATCAATTCTTGGACCGCTCCTCTTTAGCCTGTTCCTTAACTCCCTCCCAGATATCTGCCAGGAGAAAATAATCTTATACGCTGATGATGCTGTAATTCTCTTCCCACAAGGATCCAAACTCCCTACGAAAAAGCTCGCAACTTGCTTTTCTAGTGTTGAAAGGTGGTTCCTGGATAGTGAACTTGTGTAAACCACAATAAAACAAAAGCCATGCTCTTCTCCAATCACCAAAACAAAAATAGGCATACTCCACTCACCATACAAACCTCTGCGGAATTACACTGGACCAAGTAAATACTTTCAAATACCTTGGCATCACTTTTGACCAAGGGCTCACCTTTGCAACCCACATTGACAACACTGCGAAAACAGTGAACCAACGCTTTGAATACTATTCCAGAATCGCCAATTTCTAAATCAAGCGGCATTGAGAATAGCTATACAGAGTTCCATAATCTCAATCATTGACTATGGCCTTATTATTTATGGCTCAGCTACTCCACTGCTCTAAGGCGATCTCAGTCACTCTAAATAAGGCCTACCGTGCCTCACGGGGCTCAAAGACTGACTCACACGCAGGATCTGTACTATGAATCAGGCTGGTTGAACCTATCAAATCATCTTATTTATCTCACCTGCACAATGGCAAAAAAATCTATCTTGGGACTGACTCCATTATGTATTCAAACCTACTCCGACTGAATCCTGGCTCACGACCCTCCACCAGATCTGAACGCCAACCTTTCCTGGTTCCAGATGCTGACTGCACAGGGACAAAGATCTTTCGTAAGACAGGGCCTCGACATGGTTCAACGCTTATAGTCCACCTACCTATCCTCAACCTCGCTAGCTTTCAAATCCATGCCTATGCCCACCTCACCACCACTAGCAACTGTGATTGCGCTTAGATAAAGACTACTACCTCATGTCCATCCTCACATCTGAGGCCTCTTCCTCCTGGACTAATGAACCATCTGGTCCTCTACTACTTCCTGTCTCCCACCCAAACTCACTCCCCTTTCTTCCTGTCCCTCTCACTTACCTCCCGCCACCACCTTTCCCTCCTCTCTAGCCTCCTTTTTGCCTAATGATCACTCTCTCTGGAAGTTTCTTAACCTCAAATTGTCTACTCGCTTGAACCTGTTATAGCTTGTTTTTCTATGAACTTAAAAACGTTACTGCCTTAAACTGTTAATAGCAAATTTATGATGTAACTTTCCTGTCTGGTTTTACCTGTAATGTGTATCGTGCTTTGTTAAATGTTCTTTGTGACGTGGAACCTTTGTAAAAGAGCCCTGGCTCAAAGGTATTAATTCCTAGACTAATAAACTAAACTAAACTAAACAGCCACTAATGGTTTCAGCAACACTTAAGCTCACACAGGGCAGTGGAGTGAGATTTTGGAACATTAAGAAAAGCACAGGGAGATCACCAGCAACATGAATGCACTGGTCTGTATTTCAGAACATTCCTGCCAGTGTAAACACCAGTTTACTTTGCCTTAATTAATGCAGTTCAATAATGTGCCATTGAACAACATAGGGGAATGCTGAATTGGCAATGTTAGGGCAAACTAAAATTATGTTAAGGTGGAAGGTAATGTTCGTGAATGTAGGCCATTTTGCACTTTTTATATACGTTTATGTTGATTTGTAACAAAATATGAATAGTAACTCCCAAATAAGGTTGAAAGGCAGCCCTGTGTAATGCTGTTGTCTGCCGCTTCTTTCCCAAGTCCTCAAGTCTGTAACAAAAGCAGCATGATGGCATTTTAGATTGTAGCAGTTTTCCTCCTGCCACAAAAGTGGCAAATTGAGCCCCTTGGTATAAAAAGCAGTTAATTCTGTTGTACATTTTTTCACTACTTTTTTAAAGATTAACTTTTCATAGAAGTCTGGAAGAAGTCATAGTTATGCACTGTAAAAAAAACAAAAACAAGGCGCTGCGTCAGCATGTGGTCTAAAAGCAAAACAAAATGGTTATATTAAATGTACGCTGAAAATAGAAAATAGAGTTAAAAATCTACGTTTCGACCTTAGGTCTTCTTCAGGAAATATCTAAAAGAGAAAAAAAACCCAGTTAGTGTCAGTTATGCACTGATGGTTTGAAAATCATCATCTGAATGTTGTGTGTCTGAATGATCAGGAAAAGGAAAGCAATAAAAATTCTCTGACTCGCCGGTATGGTATATCACAATAATTTCTTAATTATAAAAACATTAGTATTCAGATTATTATTATACGTTATAACTAGTGATAAAACAAATTACATCAGGGCCTATTCTCACTCGCACCAGGTGGGGCTAAGTGGCTGCTGTTATCACTAAATGCCACTGGTTATGTTATGGCACTGCCAAGTTATGCTGAGTGGGGGTTGCAACCCCTCACATGTTCTTGTGATCCCCGGTACAGTATGTTGAAAGGTGCCACAGCTTTCTCCTGTATCAGGACAGGAAGTTAATTATCTCATCAGGAACATTCTATGTGTAAGATGTGTACTGTATACTCCATTATATTCACGGTCATTGTATTTCGCTGTATTCACAGGATGATCTGCATACGTAAAAATATGAATACTGCAAATATAGTAAGTCAGCAAATATAGCTAAAAAAAACTCAAGTCAAAGAACTACCAACTACCAGCCACTACCAACTATAGCAATCACAGCACCTATAACATAGAGAATAATGGATGGGTAGGTGGTTATAATGAGGATTTTACAGATCCCCTCCTGAGGTGTTGGATGCCACATAAACCCTGAGAGCGAAGCTCGAGGGGTTTATTAAGGCATCATACACTGAGGTGGGTCTGTAAAATCCAAGTTTTGGCCACCTACCCATCCTTTATTTTGTATAATTGCTGGGGGTCGTTTTTTTTGCCGAAGCAATTATACAAAATAAACGTATTCTTGGAGCTGAGCCGTAGACCATTGAGTTTTTAGCATGGTCTGTGGTGGCTCAGCTTCTGACCTAAAGCAGTGTTTACGTCTTTTTTTTAATTTTTATTTCCAACCAAAAACAAACATTTGAGCCCAGACATATTTTAAAAAAAAAAAAAAACTTACTTCTACTTCAGTGAACTTCAGACCATTGAGGAGCACGATGGAAGGGGACGGCAGAGAAGAGGAAGTTCACAGCTAACATATGGTAATTCACAGATGTTTACTTTTTTTTCATTTTGTGAGCAGCCTTGTATAAAACTAAAAAAAATTATTTATTTGGCCAGGAGGCAGACTAGGTTTGCTGACCAAGGCACCCAGCGTCACCTGAGCTGTTTTCTTCTAGGTTGCTTGAAAGGACAGAGCAAAGAACCTTACCAGAGCAACAATAAGGATTAAGGCTGCTTTTGGCTAGATAGGTTTACTGTGTGTTATTATTTTTATTTTGTACTCACAGGGATTGTTACTGTTTATTGCTAACATTTTATTGCTTTATTCTTCAATGATTCAAATTGTCATTGCTGGGTATGCCTTCTGCTGTGTTACTACAGGGTATGCCTGCAGGTGGGTGCTTACAGATTACTGCTTGTAGTCTTCTGATTCAAATTGTCTTTTGCAAGGTATATCTTCTGTTACTGCTTTATATTTTTCTGTGGCAAAGTGTTTCTTACAGGGTATATCTTCTGTGAAATTATTACAGTTGGTGCTTACATTTTTGTGACTTTTTATCATTAGGCTAAGCAAAATTACTGTTTGGCACTATTTTATTTTATTTAGTTTTTTGCTAAAATTTTTTTTTTTTTTTGTCGTACAGGTATTGCAGTCTCCTTCTCACATTGAAGGAGTTAATTGCTTTCTTCCCACAGCTCTTCCAGGGGACTAGGTGTGTATCTGGGGGTGGAGCTGACAAACTGTCAGTCCCTTCCAACAGAGGGAAGGGTTAAAAGGTCAGGTTAGTTGATATCTTGGAGGTGGAAGACTAGGTTTGCTGGCCAAGGCACCTAGCTTCACCTGAGCTCTTTTCTTCTAGTTTGCTTGAAAGGACAGAGCAAAGAACCTTACCAGAGCAACAATAAGGATTAAGGCTTCTTTTGGCTAGGCAGGTTTACTGTGTGTTGTTATTTTTATTTTGTACTCACAGGAATTGTTACTGTTTGTTGCTAACATTTTATTGCTTTATTTTTCACTGATTCAGATTGTTGCTGTGTATACCTTCTGCTGCATTATTACAGGGTGTGCCTACAGGTGTGTGCTTACAGATTATTGCTGCAATCTTCTGATTTAAATTGTCTTTTGTAAGGTATATCTTCTGTTACTGCTTTATTTTTCTCTGTAGTAAAGTGTTTCTTACAGGGTATATCTTCTGTGAAATTATTACAGGTGGTGCTTTACAGGTTTTACAGTTTTATCTGTCATTAGGATTAGGGCTACTACATTTGTTGCTGGCTGATTGTTTCTGCTCTTACCTCCTTGTTTCTTTCATCCGTGGTTCATCTTTTTCAGCAGGGGAAGGGCCCAGCCACCCACCCCCATCCCCAACCACCCCACACTACACTCCTTTTATAGGGTAGCACAGTCATGACATTTCCTGTAGCAAAGTAGGAAGGGGCAGATCAGAGGGGTATCTACACAGTGACCCCATTTACAGCAGCACTAGTAATTTAACTTGTTATAACAAGTGATACAAAAACAAGCAAACAAAACACAAACTCAAACTTTTGCTTTAATTTCGTCCTTCATATTACTCTGACCAGGTTTATTTATTTATTTAAGAGTTTAACCAGGAAAGCATACTGAGCAGTTACTTGCTCGATTCCAGATGCATCCTGGGGACAGGGTACAGTTAGGAAATAACTAAACAAGTACATTACAAGGTACAAGGACATAAATGATATAGACAGTACAGCAAAAGTAGAGAGGTTTGCAAAAAAAATTTGTTGTTCTAGTACAGGCAGGCTAATTCAGTGGGTAAAGAGAGGCTTGCATAAATACATTACTGGAGGCTAAATATTCAATTTTATAACGGACTACAACCCAGCAACTTACCTGGAATGAATATCATTAACTGCAGGCTTGTGGAAAACTTTTCAGAAGGGCAGTTTTACAGGATTTAGGACACTGTCTTACATGCTGGGCCATTGGGGATCTAAGGGCTCAGCTCCAGGCAGCATGGACAGAGATTGCATGCCTCAAATTGCATATTCAAGAGGAAATATATTATAAGAACCGCCCATTTCCCCAACATCAGCACCTCGACCGCAGAGGGTAGTTGGTCCGGGAGGTTGGCAGGTGGTTAGGAGGGGCAAATCAGGTGCCCCATCACTCGGTGCTCGCCAACATATCACCTCCACAAACCATATAAAAACTACAAACAGGTATCTGCCTCTATCTCTGAAATCAAACAAAGGGGCAGAGGACACTGCAGAGCAGGACACTGCAGCACAGGAGCTAGCACAACAAAACTCACCCAAAACAGGAACCAAAACAAAAAAAGCAAAAAAGGAAATCCAAAAAACTTCTGATCATAGGAGCCTCCATGATTCGGGAAGTTGATACATATCTCCAGCCAGGGTTAATGGTCAGATATCTCCCAGGTACATCAGCATGGAGAGACTCTGACCGCATTGTTAAAATTCTTCAGGAAGCAGGACAAAACATTGATGTCCTGGTACACATACGGACTAATGATCTCGCCAGCTGGTCAGTTGTGGAGACCAAGGAACACCTGACCAGGCTAGGTGACAAACTATCATCCATTTCGTCTGGCATCTCCTTCTCTGAGATCCTGCCAGTCTGGGAGAGGGGGACAGATGGGTGGAAGGTCAGAGAAGGGGAGTTAGGAAAGCTAAACGTGTGGTTCAAGGGCTGGTGCCAGGAAAAAGGACACAAATTTGTAGGGAACTGGCAACAGTTTTGGAGCGAAAGTTGTTTAAATTTGATGGACTGCATCTGACTAAGGAGGGAGTCAGTGCATTGGGGCAGAAGTTTGATGTATTTGCAGAATATTTAAACTAGCAAATGGGGAGAGGGGTGCAGCACCCGATATGTCGAATGGAAAGAACACCCCTCCCCCCTCAGCTAGTGGTCAAACAGGAGTTCAGCATGTTTGTAGTTCATTTGTATCACCAGGTAAAGAAAAAGGTCCGGCTCCCCATACGATGCACAGGGGAAATGCTGGACCTTGCCCAACAACTAACACCGAAATCTGACCAGTGGAAAATCATGTACACAAATGCTCACAGTTTGGAAAACAAGATCCCAGACCTGCAGGCAGTAATGACAGAGGCAAAACTGGACATAGTAGTCATTAGCAAGACACGGTTTACCAGTAACCACACTTGGGAGACTTCTGTACCTGGCTGTGTACTGTTCAGAAGAGACCGAGGCGCAAAAAGGGAGGGTGGAGTGACCTTTCATGTCAATGAAAATATCAAAGTAAATCAGAAATTCAGAATACACATAAGGAACCAGAAGAACTGTGGGTCACCCTGGAAACAAGAAATGGGACAGCCATGCGAACTGTTGTTGTGTACAGGCCTCCAGACCAGGGAGAGGACTCAGACATGTTACTGTTAGAAGATATACAAAACATGACAGCTAAAGGGGAGGTTCTGATAATGGGAGACTTCAACATGCCAGATACAGATTGGTCAATACCAGCAGGGACATCTGCCAGAACTAGACACATGGTAGATTCCCTGCAGGGGGAGGGCCTCAGACAGCTGGTACAACAACCCACAAGAGACAGGGCTATCCTAGATCTAGTACTGACTAACAGGGAAAGGATCACAGCTCTCCAGGTAGAAGGTCACCTGGGTGCCAGTGACCATCACATGTCATGGTTCAGTTTGGCCACTAGAATAAAATCATCCCATTCCAAGGCAAAAATATGGGACTTCAGAGGAGCTGACTTTGATAAGATGACCAACAGAGTTAAGCTATCCCTGGAAGAAGAAATACAGGTGAGGGGGTACAGGCAAAGTGGGCAAGCATTAAAGATGCAATACTTGAAGCAACATCCCATTGTATTAGTGAGAAAAGGAAGTGCAAAAGAAGAAGGAAACCACTTTGGTTCTCAAACACAGTAGCAGAAAAGGTCAGAGCCAAAAGGCTGGCCCTCAGGAAATATAAGGGAACGCAGCAGGATGAAGACTGGGAGGCAGATCTAACTTCCTTAAGGGAAGCAGGGAAGACAGTAAGGCAGGCAAAGGCCCAGACAGAGGAAACACTAGCACAAACAGTAAAAGAAGATGACAAGACTTTCTATAAATACATTAGTGAAAGGAGAAAGTCCAGAGGGGGTATTGCTAAGATCAAAGGGGATAAGGGGGCGTATGAGGAGGAGGACCATGTAAAAGCATCTATCCTAAATAGATACTTCTGCTCAGTATTTACTGAAGAGAAGGTAGGGCAGGGCCCACAGCTCAGCACCGCGGGACAGGGGAGGGAGGTGTGCACTAGTCCCTCTCACAAAAGAAAGGTTCCTACAAGAGCCTCGATAAGCCCAGGGTGGACAAGGCAATGGGACCTGATGGTATACATCCCAGGGTACTAAAGGAGCTAAGGGTGGAACTAGCAGAGCCACTATCGGAACTGTTTAGTGAGTTTCTGAGCACAGGATAGGTCCCAGAAGACTGGAGAAGGGCTCATGTGAGCCCGCTCCACAAGAGTGGTAGTAGGGAGGAGGCAGGGAACTACAGATCAGTCAGTCTTACCTCAGTAGTGGGCAAGATTATGGAGGCACTTCTTAAGGAAAGGATAGTGCAACACCTGGAATCCATAAGAGCACAGGATCTAAGACAGCACGAGTTTACAAAAGGAAGGTCCTGTCACACTGATCTCTTAGATTCCACTGGGTAACCAGAGTGGTGGACCAAGGAGGAGCAGTTGATGTTGCCTACCTTGACTTCAGCAATACTTTCAATACTGTTCCAGATAGAAGATTGATTAATAAGCTGGGTAGGCTTGGGGTGGGTCAGACATTGGTCAACTTGGTGGCAAACTGGTTGACGGGCAGAAAACAGAGAGTGGTGGTAAACGGTATACAGTCAGAAGAGATACAGGTCACAAGTGGGGTGCCTCAGGGATCAGTCCTGGGGCCAGTCGTCTTCAATATCTTCATCAGTGACACTGCAGATGGACTGGAGGGTAAGGTTTGTCTGTTTGCAGATGACACCAAGATCTGCAACAGAGTAGATGATCTAGATGGGGTGGGCAGAATGAGAAGAAATCAGGATTAACTAGCAGAATGGTCGGAAGAGTGGCAACTGGGGTTTAACACAAAGAAGTGCAAGATCATGCACATAGGGAAGAAAAACCCTGAGGCCACCTAAAGGCTGGGAGGGGAGTTGCTGCTGGCAGTCACAAGGGAAGAAAGAGACATCACCGATGACCTGACATCATTCAAGCAAACCTCTAAAGCAGTAGGTAAGGCTAGAGGGATGTTGGGGTGTATTAGTAGGGATATCACAAGTTGGAAGAGGGAGGTAATAATCCCTCTTTACAAGACACTGGTTAGGCCCCATCTGGAGTACTGCATGCAGTACTGGAGGCGATACCTTCACAAGGACATTAACCAAATTGAGGCAGTCTAGAGAAGGGCAACCAAAATGGTGCAGGGGCTGCATCAGAAAACATATGAGGACAGATTAACTGAGCTCAATATGTATACCCTAGCGCAAAGGAGGGAGAGAGGTGATATGATTGAAACATACAAACACCTTAAAGGCATTAACAAGGTGAAAGAGTCTAACATGTTTCAATAAAAGAAAAATAGCAGGATAAGAAGACACAGCATGAGATTAGAGGGAGGTCGATTAAGGGGTAATGTGAGGAAGTTCTTTTTCACAGAAAGTGTGGTGGATGCATGGAATGACCTACCTCAGGAAGTGGTGGATATGACTACAGTGCAGGGCTTCAAACAGGAATGGGATAGGCATAAGGGAGCAATACAGATGAGTATAAATAGATAGGCCATTGACAGAGCAAAGGCCGATGGCACATTCATAAGGTAGAAAAAGAAATGGGCAGACTGGAAGTAGTAGATCAGGGAGGGGCTGTGGACATGGCCTGCCTGGACTGTAGCAAGGCATTTGACACAGTCCCACATAAAAGATTAATATACAAGTTAGCCAGCCTGGGAGTGGGTCCCAAGATGATAGCCTGGGTAAAGAATTGGCTGGAGAACAGGACACAGAGGGTAATACTAAATGGAGTCCACTCTGAAGAAAGGGGGGTTACTAGTGGGGTACCGCAGGGTTCAGTATTAGGACCGGTCCTCTTCAGTGTCTTCATAAGCGACATTGCAGAGGGACTGGAAGGAAAAGTATGTCTCTTTGCAGATGACACAACTGCAACAGAGTTGATGCACAAGGTGGGGTGGAAAGGATGAGAAGGGACTTGGCAAAGTTAGCGGAATAGTCAAATGTATGGCAGCTTAGATGCAATGCTTAGAAGTGCAAGGTAATGCACCTAGGAATCAAAAACCCAGGGCAAGAGTACACAATGGGGCGTGAGATACTAACAACAACAAAAATGGAAAGGGACCTGGGGGTAGTCATATCAGATGACTTAAAGATGGGCAAGCAATGTGAGAGGGCAGTAAGGAGGGCTGGGGGGATACTGGGATGCATAGGGAGAGGCATCACCAGTAGAAAACAGGAAGTTGTTATCCCTCTGTACAGACAGCTGGTGAGACCCCATCTGGAGTACTGTGTGCAGTTCTGGAGACCCAGTCTCCGCAAAGACATAGACAGGATGGAAGCTGTCCAGAGGAGGACAACTAAAATGGTGCAGGGTCTGCACTGGAAGACATATGAAGAGAGACTAAAGTTACTTAATATGTGTAGCCTCGAGGAAAGGAGGGAGAGGGGGGGACATGATAGAAACTTTCAAGTACCTCAAGGGAATCAGCAAAGTCCAAGAGGGTAGCATCTTTCAAAAAAAGAGGTGTGCAAGAACAAGGGGGCACAATTTGAAGATAGAGGGGGGGTTCAGAGGTAATGTAAGGAAGTATTTTTTCATAGAGAGGGTTGTGGATGCATGGAACGACCTTCCGGAGGAGGTTGTGGGGTCAAAAACAGTGGTTGAATTCAAGCTTGCATGGGACAGTCATAAGGCAATTCTAGGGGTTGGGGGTAGAAAGAAGTAGGCTGCTGGTTAACTAGGATCTGCAGCTTATCCATTAGGTAGGGAAATGGGCAGACTGGGTGGGTCAAGCGGTCCTTATCTGCCGTCAAATTCTATGTTTCTATGGATGGGCATTGCGGTCATTATCTGCCGTCAACTTCTGTGTTTCACTTGCCGATGCCGAGTCACGGTTAGTGAATTGTCCAGCATGAGGAGTGGCAGCCGCAGGAAGGAAAGGAAGAGCGGGAGCTATGATGACGGAATTAAAACCCAGTTTCTCCAATGGGAAAAAAACAATAATCAGTAATTATATACCAATTACAGCACCTGATGCCAGAGTGTAAACCTTTGGTGCGTTTTGTTTGTTGTACTTTTGCTTTGACCTTTCCTGTTTTTTTTTTTTTTTTTTTTTTTTTCCTTTTCCATAATTTCCTTTATGCTCCTCTGGCAGGCTGGGTGGCTGTATCAGCCCGTCCCTTCAGGCAGCGCGGCCGTTTCAAGTCTTTGTTCCTCCAACCCTGCAATCCATCGGCGCTAGCTGGGGGGGGGCTTCATTAACTACCAACACCCAGGTTTTTCACCTTATTTTCTCCCATTAACCACGGAGTTCCAGACAAGGTTGGGCGTGTGCGTGGAGGCGTGCACGCACGCCTTGGCCTGAAATGACTCTGCTCCTCCTCCCACCCATGGCCTAGCGCCTAGCCCCCTCCAACACCTGCACCACCACCATGCCTCCACACGGTGGCAGTCAAAGGCCTGGAGAGCTAACCTCTCTGATCCAGGATAGGACAGCTGCCAGGCTCAGTCCTCATCCAGCCCCCCCAGCCAACCCCCAGCAATCCGTGCTCATCACCTAACACGGGCTGCTTGTGTGGCAGGAGGTAAGGCACAATACCTCAGCCCTCCATACCACTGGACTGGCCTTTTGTTTCCTTTTTTTAATATATGCATCTGTCTCTTACCTCATTTACTCCCACTCCTTGGAACTGCGCACTCTGATATGACCACGGCTGCCTCATCCCAATTCTGTACCTTTATTTAGTGAAAAAGAGAGGAAACTGTATTGTTTGAAAAAGTATATATATTGCAAACTAAAAAAAGTTCACCAAAGTTTAGTCCATAGTCTCGATCGTTTGTTGGCATTTCAGTCAGCATGTATGCTGTCAGCGTGGGACATCATGTGTTACATTCTCACCAGTGTTAGTTTGTCCATTTGGGGGCAGCAGCAGTCCACATAGCAGTGCCAGGGGCACTGAATAAACTTACTTTTTCTTCATCACCTTAGGGTCCTTGGGCACATTATCCGGGGTGAAATAGAAACAGGGGTCTGGCTTGGTACACTCTTCCCCGCGGCAGTCCTTGCTAACCACATAATATTTCATATGGCTTCCAGTCTTGTCCTGTACCAGCGCAAAGGTCTTGAGCAGGGCGACCCCTATCCAGATGGTGGACACACACATGGATCTTGCAGTGTTTATTACTTTCCATTGGTGATAAGCTGAATCAGGGGGCCCCACTCAATTACTCGGATGTATTTTTTCGATGGCTGTGTAGAACACCCAATCGGAGTGCCTCATTTCAATGATGTCCCACAGGCGCTCACTTATATAGGGGTCATTTTCTCCAGGGTACTCTTTTTTTTCAAATACCTCCTCTCCCATCGCTTAACCTGGCTCCATTCAGGGATGAACCAATTGCTGGTCCATGGAGCCTGCCCCTTTGGCAGCCAGCTACCTTCTTGGTACCTGAGATAGCTCAACTCCATGGGGTGCAGTGCATCCATGTCAATGAGATGTCTTTGACATTTGTCAGGCAGCAGGGGGATGGCGTTGGGCAGACCCAACACTGGCAGAGTGTAAGACTATGGGATGTCCCTTTCTACCACAAGATCCTTGTACATGTGCGTAACTCCTTCATGGGGCCGTGGGTCTCTGGATATACCAACACCAGCCACGCTGTCCGGCTCCGAATCTGATCTGTCGTCTTCCAGTGTTACCTGCACAACTACATCAGGCCCCTCAGCATGCACAGGTTTCTCCATTGCCTTGGAGATTTCTGGTGTCTTCTCCCTTGCTAGGGGGCCAGCTGCCACAGCCACAGGTGAATCCCTCTAGGGTGGCCTGGATTCCACAAACCTAGTCTCAGGGAGTTCAGATTGAGTAGCCCACCCATGGCCCCTCCTTCTGCCACGGGTAGGTTCACGGTCAGCTGGCAGTGGGGAGGGGCTGGGCATATGGTTGTGCCCCTCACCCCTAGACTTCACCTCCAGAACACTTGCTTTAATGTCCTCCCACTTCTCTAATGCCTCAACAGTTGATACTTCACTCCTTGTCGGGGTCAAAACATCTCCCCAGCCACCCCAAAGCAAGGCATATGGTAGTGCAGCAACAGAGGGTCAAGCAGCAGTGCCACGGGAGCACTGGAGGCAGAGTGGTTGGTGCACTATGCTACTCACTTCATGCCCACACAGGACACACTTCTCAGCAGCACTGTTTCTCCAACATGTTCCATAGCCAGCTTAGAAGTGATTTCAGGCACAGTCACAGTTCATCCTGAGGGATTTGGAGCAGACCTCATAGCGATCAATCTAGTTATCTGTCTCCCCAACAGCAAGCAATCCACACAACTCTCTGCCTCTTGCTGCGCATTACTTTCAGATCCTTCTTTCTTTTCAACACAACCGGCATGAGTCAAAAAAGTGGTTTGCACACAGTCTCTCGATCTGGCCCCCTTTTATATGCCCCTTCTGCTCTTCAGGCTCCACCAACCATACACCAGATTTCCTCCTTCATTATGCATGCAGACATATTGCATGCTATGTGGCACCATGCGCCATCTTGTCTCTCATGAGGCGCGATTATTCCACTGGCAGCAACGTTAAACTCCACTCAGCGCCGCATGGCTTTCTCATCTCCCCAGACAACTGTCACCCTCCAATATAGCTCAGCTAGGTGGATGGCACCCTTTGTTGTTCTCAAATCCCTGATAAGCCCCCACATTGTAACCTCCTCCTCCCCTCCCTTGTCTAGGGGCATTAGATGGTAAATTGTTCGCAGTGAAGGGGGGAGTACCACTGCCAAAGTCACAGTCTAGAAATGACTTGCATGAGATAGAATAAACAGTACCTGAGAATCCGGGTTCAACATGATGACAGATGATCTCTGTCGTGGGTGCTTGAGGGTGGCCGGAGGGGCAGTTGTATCTTCCTGGGGGGCAAAACTTGTTAGTACAACAGAACGGCACAACACCGTTCAAACAGGATCATCTGGCAGAGAACAGAATCAAATGTCCAGACTGAAGTACCATTGCAAAATAGGTAGAATTTATTTTCTGAGCAAACAAAATCAGCACCAGGAATGTGTGAAGGTGCACTGAATAAGCAGGGCACAAAAAAATAATGGGTCGTGCACCCTCTACAAGGCAAGTACCAAAAAACAAGTACAGGTTTCAGTCAATTATTGTTGCAAAAAAAGTACAAAGAGCAGATAAAGTCTCATTAAAAGCAGAGACTGACATACCACCATACTCACATACTAGAGCTAAGAAAAAACACTAATGTTTCGCAAGGGTAACCTCAAGCTTCATTAGAGTGAATTACAAACACGTCTTGGCACTCTTACATAGTGATTCTAACAAATCAATTAATTATTAAATAGACCATTCAAGTATTTAAAAATCAGAACACACGTGGCTAACACTTATGGTTGCCAGTCACAATCACTTAAGTAATTACAAATCAAAGTCAGGGATACAGCCAGCCAATTGATCCATTAAAGAACAAGCAATTCAGCCACTACTAGTACCTGTACAAGTAATGAAAATGTGAATAATTGAATTAGTAATTTGTTTTACAATTTGTGCAAAAAGGCAGACAAATTAATATTGTCATTTAAGCCCAAATCATCAGTAAGTATGATGTGCAGCTATAAAAATCAAAAAAGAAAAAATTCACACATAATGAAAATGACAACAGATTTGATCATGTCTATGACTGGAGCAGTAAAAAGAATAATCCTGGTAAATCTAAATCTATTTTAAAAACAGGAACACTGGTTACTGTACCTGGTACATCCAATGAGGAGGGTACAGTTGTGGAGTACACCACAGGAACCTCAGATACTGACGATTCTTTTTTTTCTTTTTTTTTATATTTCTTTTGCTAACCAGCTAAACATATGAGCCAAGGCCTCTTTTCATATACGACCTGAGACTATAAAATAGTCACAAGATGGTATACAAAAAGATAACTTTTACATTCACTTAATACAGGAATACAAATACATGACATATAAGACAAACAGTATAATACAAATTATTTAAAATAGCAGTGACATTGCAAGCTACTCAGTAAATGATGCTTCAGTTTCTTTTTGAATAAATTATGACTACTCATAGTTCTCAATACAATTGGAAGATCATTCCAGTATTTTGGTGCTTGCATGGAAAAAGCTTGAGCACCCATTTTAGTTTTAGTGACTGTCAAATTTAAACAAGAAAGAAAATTTGATCTCAAGTTTCTCTGAGCTTCCCTTACAGATATCAGAGAATACAAGGGAGAGACACTTTTTTGTTTCAATACATGATCCGTTTTACAACAAAGAGAGTATATGGAACTTAAGTTAGGCGGTAGAAACCCTGAAACTTGATATAAAGTACAATGATGTGTACTATAAGACAATCTATAAACAAATCTACAAATACTATGAAAAGTCATTGTTAAGTTATTTAACACATGTTTACACAAACTAGTAAACAAAAATGAATTATAATTCAGTTGAGAAAGTAGTATACGTTGGGCTATATGTTTCCTGGCTTGTAAATTTAACACATTCTGTAGTCTGAATAACCCCCTAATTTTTGATTTACTGATTTTGTTAAAGTCAATATATGATTTGAAAATGTTAAATTTGAGTCCAAATTCATTCCCAAATATCTAAAACATTGCACCTGCTCCAAATTAGTTCCATTTTTATAAAAAAATATTCAGTTTCCCTAATTTAACCAACTTTTGTTTAGAGGCAAATGTCATACTCTTGGTTTTTGAAATATTCAATAATAATTTTAAGTCCAACAAACAATCTTCTAGACTGTGAAAATCTACAGTCAAGTCTTGGGCAATTTTATCTAACGAATTAGAGTAGAGCTTTGTATAATATTATATCATCAGCATATAAGATTGTCTTAGCCTTAAGAATTTTACTTGGTATAATATCCACAAATATGGAAAACAATAGGGGTCCCAAGATTGACCCTTGAGGTACACCCTTTTCTAAGATTCTACTCTTTGACACTGAACCCTCATAAGGAACTTGTAGTTCCCTACCTGATAAATCACTCTCCACTCATTCTAATGACAATCTGGATAATCCCATGGCAGCTAGGCTCCTGAGCAGCAGGCGATGGTCAACAAGGTCAAATGCCTTGGACAGGTCCACAAAAACAGCACCAGTGAGCTCACCCCCTCTCCATAGCCTCACTGATGTGGTTTGTGAACCTGTCCAAGGCAGTTACTATACTATGAAATTTCCTAAAGCCATGCTGCTCAGGAGCCTGGAGCCCAGTTAATTGTAAGTAATCACTAATTTGTACCTCTGTTATCTTTTCTAAAATTTTACCTAAAGGATGGAGAAGAGAAATAGGGTGGTAATTCCCCAAATCTTTACTATTTCCCCATTAAAAATTGGTCTTATTATGTTTTTTTCCATTGTTGTGGAAAGATCCCTCTTTCTAAGGACAAATTTAAATATTTTTGTGAAAGGCTTATAAATGTATGAAGCTATGGTGTGACACCACTGACCACACTTTTTAACAAATCTTGGGAGGATGGGGTGGTACCTGAGGACTGGAGGAGGGCGGATGTGATTCCCCTTTACAAAAGCGGGAGCAAGGCAGGAGCAGGAAACTATGGACCTGTAAGTTTGACCTCAGTGGTAGGAAAAATGATGGAATCACTTCTGAAAGAAAGAATTGTTGAGTACCTAGATGCCAGCGGGGCACAGGACCCAAAGCAGCATGGATTTACAGCAGAAAGGTCATGTCAGACGAATCTGATAGATTTCTTTAACTGGGTGACCAAAGTTATAGACCAGGGAGGGGCTGTGGATATGGCCTACCTAGACTTTAGCAAGGCATTTGACACAGTCCCACACAAAGATTAATAATCAGGTTAGCCAGCCTGGGTGGGTCCCAGGGTGGTAGCCTGGGTAGCAAACTGGCTGCAAAACAGGACCCAGAAGGTAATAGTGAATGGAACACATTCCGAAGAAAGGGAGGTCACTAGTGGAGTGCCTCAGAGCTCAGTACTGGGTCCAGTCCTCTTTAACATCTTTATAGGTGACATTGCAGAGGGTCTGGAGGGAAAGGTATGCCTCTTTGCAGATGACACAAAGATCTGTAACAGAGTTGATACACAAGGGGAGGTAGAAATGATGAGAAGGGACTTAGCAAGGCTGGAGGAATGGTCAGACATATGGCAACTTAGATTCAATGCAGAGAAGTGCAAAGTAATGCACCTGGGAAACAGAAACCCAGGAGAAGAGTACACAATAGCAGGGAAGGTACTAACAACAACAGAAATGGAAAGGGACCTGGCGGTAGTCATAGCAGATGATCTAAAGGTTGGTAAGCTATGTGAGAAGTCAGTAAGGAGAGCCAGGGGGATACTGAGATGCATAGGAAGGGGCACCACAAGTAGAACAAGCATTTGTCAATGCCGAATGTTTGCTTGCTGGTATTAGCATTGGAAGCGCATGAGTTAGACCGAAGCAGAATACGAAGTGCAGTGAAGTACTACAGTGTCAGTAATGGTTATCACCCCAAGTACCTGGTGTGGGGCTACAACCCACAACCTTCCAATCTTCTGGCCCCAGAGGCAAACGTGTTACCTACTGAGTCACTAACCCTGCATGTACAAGTGAAGCTGGGTGTCTTATTTCACAGCCATTGGGGGGGGGGAAGCTGCAGAGGTGTAACTGCAAGTTGTGGGAATCAACAAAGAAAATTCCATGAGAAGGGCAAACCTCAGTTCTCAAAAGTAACTGATTTCAGGTCCAGCTAGGAAGGCGATGTGATCGTGTTGTTCAAGCTGTAGTGGGAACCAATGCAGTCTCATACTAAACAGTGCTGGAAGGCTCCACAGACGAGCACCTCTCCACTCCTGCTTTACACATTCCCACACTTATTTTCAGAGTCAGTCCATTACATTTCTTCCCTTTTAACATGAGCGCTTCGCTGAGCTCGTCTCTTGCTAGCCTGTCAACTACACCACATGTTGTGGGGAACAAGGCAACCTCATATACAACAGTGGTGGGAGGCTCCAGGCAAACATCTCGCTGTTCCAGCTGCTTTTATCTATCTCCCCCCCGCGTTATTTTCTGACGTGGAGGTACCGGTGTAATCCTCTTGCAAATGGGGGTTCCTAATGTGCCTTATGCCTGGTTGGTAATCGGCATAAAGCTGCCGAAAGGAGGGTCCGTGGAGTGTTTTGTAAGGCCTCCGTATACTGTCCCTTTAAGGGCTGCCTTTTGCAGTCGGAATCGGTTAAAATGGGAGGGGATTTGAGTGTTGTCCTGCTCGACTCCCGCCCGGGCTGCCAAGTGAGCGCTCCATTCTGCCATCGCTAATAGTGCAGGGGGAGCCCTGATAAAGGATGTAGGTGGTTGCTTAAAATAAGCTGTAAAAATAATGACAATGTAGTTGTTCTAATCTGCTTTGCAGCACAGAGAGTTTTGATTGCCTCCTCCATATTGGTCCCGAACTGCTGAATTGGACCAATCAGTACCTCGGGACCCTACAGAGTCGGCTGACCAATAGAGGAACTGTTTGTATTTGGGAAAGGCATTATGGGCTATGGCGCTTTTTCGCACCAGTGAGAGGCAGAGGAAGTGACTGGCAGGCTCAACCAGCCAATTGGATCGGGTCGCGCCTGAATACAGAGGAGTGCCCCAAGCTGTGGAGAGCCAGATGCATTGTGGCTAGTGAGGAGTGAGGAGCTGTGTGCTTCTGCGCTGCAGAGTGTTCGCGCGGGAAGCGCGTGAAGGCCTGAAGCGCTGTTTGTGTTGTCGGCTCCAGGGACGAAACCGTCACAGGGCGATCAGAGGAGGCTGTGCTCTGTACAGCTACCCACCAGGCTCGACCTGAAGGAGGACTGGAGAAAATTGCTGAATCGCACTGTCCGAAGACAAGTGGAAGCTGCACAGCAGTATTTCAGGGACGGTGAGTCTGTGGGAGCATTGGAAGCAGCTGCCTGGTGTGGTACCCCTCTGTTGCTGTTTACAATATAAATGTGTGGAGGCTTGTGTAGCTCAAGTAAATCCTGCTGCAATTAAAGGACTTTTGTCTGTTGCTGTTTACCATATAAATGTGTGGAGGCTTGTGTAGCTCAAGTAAATCCTGCTGCAATTAAAGGACTTTTGCCTGTTGCTGTTTACCATATAAATGTGTGGAGGCTTGTGTAGCTCAAGTAAATCCTGCTGCAATTGAAGGACTTTTGCCTGTTGCTGTTTACCATATAAATGTGTGGAGGCTTGTGTAGCTCAAGTAAATCCTGCTGCAATTAAAGGACTTTTGCCTGTTACTGTTTACCATATAAATGTGTGGAGGCTTGTGTAGCTCAAGTAAATCCTGCTGCCATTAAAGGACTTTGCCTGGTGCAGTTTGCCATATAAATGTGTGAGGAGTCTCGTGGAGCTCAAGAGTAGCCCTGTCAACGTTTAAGGATCCTATCTTGTCTGGAGGTCGTGAGTACCAATTCAGGGTAGTTCCCTGTTGATTTGCCACCTTGGAACCAAATGGGATTACTGTACTGCTGACTGTTTAACTAACTTTTTCTTTCCTCTGTGTGAAAGGGCCCCTACCAGCTGCCCCGGTTTGGACTAGCCACTAGGGCTTGGGTACCCAGGGACAGTAATTGATAGGGATAGACCTGTGCACAGAGCCCTAGGTAGATAAATTTAGTGATAAGCTAATCAACTTGATCCCCCCTGTCCTTGTTGTTTTCCCCCTTGAATAAATCAGATTGTTTTTGTACAGCTACATCCTGGCTATTGTGTACGTTAATGGTGAACTGCTGTTTGGTGATTGCAACATAACTGTGCCTTACTTTACAGGGGGTCCCCGAAGGGAGCTGGATTATATTTTCCGTGGGGTAAGTGTACTGGTGAACAGAATTGCTGCTACCCAGTGTGAGTCACTAGTGGGACGAAGGGGGGGTTGCAGTAGCTCAGAGGGCTGTAACCATGGTAGTCTTAACTGTGCTAACCCCGACCTCTGGGTGGAGGCACCCGTCAACGGATCTGGGCCCCTCAACCTGCCTCTGTGGGGGCAGACAGGGGTAGTAGCCCTAAGGGTAGCGCCCCTTGGGGGTTACACTGGGAATCGAAACTGGGGTGTAAAGAGAAGCCATAGCCATCTGCACACAAACCTAACTCTTAGAGCATACAGTTAAAGGAGATCCACTCCCCTAGCTACAGTTGCAAATAGGGCTTTTCAGTTTTCCCAAGTTCCATGCCCTTGGCAGCTGCTTGTGCCTTACTCTGTTACAGAAATAAACACTAGCACAAACTCCCTTTTTGTTAGAAATTATTCGATAGAAAAGTAGAAAATGAGAAAAAGAAAAATGTTTTGTATGGAAAAACAAGATTTGAAAGTTGAACAGCCACAGGCTCAAATCCTCCCAGAGCCATTTAAAACTAAAGAAAGTGTTGTAATAATGTTCTTACAAGTGTGGCTACTTAGAGGATAAGCTGAATGAACTCCACCCCCTGAGGAAGACCACACCCCTCGTCGAAGCACTGGGAAGTGCATTTGGGGAATGGAGATTGATTCCACAAGGAGAAAGACGCTGTATGGAAATCCTACAACAAACCGAGTATTGTTTAAAAGTAACTGGCGACTTCTCATTTCTTGCACCAAGAGAGTGCAGAGCCACTCTGGATTTTGTTACAGAGCATGAGCAGTAACTCTGAATTAAAATTACTTGTGCGATTTGAACCAATCAGCACTCAGAGAAGCAGAGCCTCTTATACTGCACGCAGCTGTCATCTCGTGTGGCAGTGTTAGCAGCTTTCCACTTCAGAGGCAGGAGCATTTCATCCATTTTATTTAATTAAAATAACAGAACACAAAGAAGGTTCCCAGCCTTTCCACACATGCACAGCACCAGGACAAGCTGCGGAGTGCCCCTGTATGCAGGATGTTCACCCCCACGGCATTTGCAAGGGATGTGTGCCCCCTCCACATACAATCTGTCTGCGTGTGTGGCTGCAGGGTGAGTAGGAGAGGCCAGATCTGGAGGCACGGGCAGGCATGTGCCCGATACCCAACTCAATTTCCACAGCATGGAGGGACAGCCAGTACGTCTGACTAGAGGCATTAGCGACTACATACCCCATTCCACCTAGTGACAAATATGGATTTTGGGTCTGTTCGGTCCTCCCTCCTCCAGCTAGGAGCCTCCACAGTGGGCTTGGGGTACCACCAGCACTGGCCAGTTTCCAGTGGGGATAAGGCAATCCTGAAGGACTGCCAAATCCCAACATGCCCTGCTCTCTGTCCTGGTAGGGATCCACTTGTGGACCAGCGCAGGAATCCAACTGGATGCCCATTGTCTGAACACACTCCTCCCACCCCCTCGCGTGTGGCTCCACACTAGCAGAGCACAGATGCCTGGGGTTGAGGATGCTGTCCAGTGTGGATGGGAATCAGGGGTACAGGGTCATGGCACTCTCAATTCGAGTGTATCCTGGTCACCTATGTGGATCAGGCCCTTAGTTTGTTTCACACACAGCACTCTTGCTGTTGTACACGGTGCTGCTGTGCTCTGGCAGACTGAAAGGAATGACTCGGCCAGTGGCAGAGAACACAACGTAGAACAGCATGAGTGCTTTTTGAGAAAAAAAAAAAAAGACAGAGAAAAAGAATATAGTTGCAGGATTCACCAGAAAAATGTTTAAGTAAAATAAAGTATGGAAGGGTTAATCAAAATGATTGAGGGTGTCGTTTTAATGGAAGTATTATGGACTGAAGTTATTTTCTTTAAAAAGAAATTCCTGTAATACACAGCTGTAATGTCTGAGATGTCTAAAGCATAAACATCAGCTTTACTTCATGGCCCTCTCACCCAAAGTACACGAGATGACACCCTTGTACAATAAGAGCCATCTTGTGTAGCACTTATAAACTTGTTTATTCCATGGGAGGGATGAAAACCAGAGCTGAATTAAAAAAAAAAAAAAAAAAAAAAGGCATTATTTAGCCTCGTTACACTAGGTGGATGTTTTCACCGTTAGTGCACCTGCTCTATTGATCTGGGTCACGGCACATGGTATACACAGGACAGCCATACAGCATCCAGAAATAATATTTTTATTCATTCTGGCATGTTGTCAACACTGCTGCCCCAGCACTTATGGTGAAAGTGGAACACTAAGGACTCTGCCATATGGTGTTTGAGTATCAAGTGCAAGGGACATGGCAGTTTACAACACTAGTCGCTCTGTGAGAAGCTGTACAACTGAAAACATTGGGGAAGGGGTGAAGCCAGCCACACAAATGCATAAATAGCTAGTTTTGTTAAGAATGGGGAGCTTTACCCCCACTCCCCCCCTTTTTTTTTTATCTATACTTTTGTCCCCAGCTCCACAGAGCTGGCAGTCGGCTCCGGCCCTCCCTAGGAGGGGCTCATCCTCTGAGCCCAGCCATCCCCACCGTGCCCCGTAGTACCCCCACAGATTGACCCCCGCAGCGGGGCCGAGGTGAGGAGTGTTGACATTCTCTCCCCTGGAGCACAGTCCATAAGTCAGGGTGGCTCATTGCCGGGGCACGTCCGGGTCATCATGTAGCCTGCCAGCTTCCATTTTCCACTTTGCTTTACTCCCTGGGGCCATGAACATGCAATGGACGGAGTGGCTGGGCTCTGCTTCTACGGAGGCAGCCTACGCCCTGGACATGGGGTCCCTCCCTATTCTGGCAGTGTGCATGTGCTGACACCCAGCCACCACTGGGTATCAGGCAAACAGCACGCTGCAGCATCCCACCTCCCCGAGGAAGGAGAGCCGACTATGGATGCTCACTCTTTCCTCTCCTCAATGGCCCCTGGGCAACCAGAGTCCGTTCCCGACCTTGGGTCGTCATTGTGGCGCGAGGTGTGGCATCCAGCGCCACCAGGCTAGCCCCCCCACTCCCCTTTTTAAGTTGGTTTGCTTATGCCATATCAGTACTGCTATTGTAGTTCAGCGTAGCACAGCGCCTGCAACTGTCCCGCACAACAGCAGAGTACTGTAGAATGCATAGTGTTAATCTTCATAACAAATGGGGGCCGGGTGTCCTTAGTCCTCCACTTACACGGTAGCTGTGACTCCGCTTCCCTGCTAATCAGCACTGGTGGCATGATTCCAGAATGAATAAAAACCTCATTCCTACATGCCTTATAGGTCACAGGTTCAATTCCCACCAACCACTGATTCACTGAGTGCCCTTACCATGTACTGCCTGTGCCTCAGTCCTGCATGCTGTGAAAGAAGGACCCAAGTTAAAGTTTATCGACAGGAATTACTCCACTGAGCAGTCTCATTTACAAGGAGGTTCTGAACAAAAATATAGTATACACAACATGAGCAAAAACATGATACACATATATTACACTATGCATAAGGACAATAGTAGCAACAATTCTTATTGGACCACCACTAAAAGTAGATTAAATCTCAGTCAGGCTGGGCTGGGGAGGGACTGGAGATAGGCTGTGAAAATATACACTAGACGTCAGGTCGCTGTGCCCTCCTTGTAGGTGGTGAAGGGTATGGCCTGCTTTATTACATCTAGCAGCAAGGGAGCGGCCAGAGTAGGGAAGTGCACAGCCCCAGCACCAGCCCCGCCCCTGCCCGAACGCTTAGGAAACCTGCCTGCCAGCAGCCTGGAGCCCTCGTGGGGCACTAACGACTCCAGGATCCCCTTCAGAGCTGTTGCCATGGCACCCATCCATCCCACCACCCTCCGCAGTGCTCAAGGGACCGTCCACAATACTTGTATGTAATCCGTTCGGGAGAAGGAGCCCTGGCAAGCGACCATACACGCCGCAGTACTGCAACATGGAGCGAGTCCAGTTCATGGGTCCCGTCCATGCGAAGAAAGTACAGGCGGCAGTGAGGGAATTCTCTAGTCCTATTTCCTAGTCACGCCTTTATATATGCCAGGAAATAGCTGGGTGTTTGGCGATGCTCCCTAAGCTGCGTCCCTCCGCGCTCCGTCCACCTTTGGACTGAACTCTCCTTGGGACAAACCACTCCTCAGACGGGGGCGTCACAGTCCGAAACTGAGGGCTCCATACGCCGACCCCGTGGGTTATTCATAGTGATCGCTTCGCAATCATGAAGGCTAGAGGGGGCTTCGCATCATTTTGAGTGGGGTTAACTAACCAGGATGCACAATCAGGAATTAAAATCGAGGCGTTTGTGGAGAATGTTGGACGGCTCGTGCGCTTTTTGAAAACTCCACACACTACGGTGGGGCCGCGATCACGCAGGCGGGAAGGCTACTGTCCTCCACAGAGTTGCAGTTAAAAACAAGTTAACTCTCCAGATGGAAGGATCTGGGCAGTGATTACATAACCGAAGAAACAGGCTCCCTTACTCATCTTCTCTTGCTCTTAAAAAAATAATATGTGTTATTCTGGATTTCGGGAAGCAAACAGAGACCTGCAGCTGAGAAGCAGTTAGAGAAGATTGCCAAGCTGTGTGCCTGCTATGTATTTTGTAAGGTTCTGCGTTTGATTCAAGAAAGTTTTGTGTTTGTTTGTTAGTTTTTTTTATCAGGATAATTGCTTAGGTGTGTATATGGGGCATTCTAACACCAAGACAGTGCTTTTACTGGACATTTCTAATGGCGTGGCACCTGGAAGGAGGGGGCGGGGAGAGAGCGCTTCAGTTATCTGATCGTGCTCACTGAAGCAGCTCTCTCCCTTTCAACTGTACGGCACTGCATTTTCAACTGCTGTCATAGACAACTGCAGCATTCATTGGCGAACTGTGGCCGTGCCTGCAAACACAGTGAGAGAATTGGAAGAAAGGGCGCCACACCTTCAGAAACTCAGATGATTGCAGTATGTTTCTTGCACATGCGTGCAAGCATACATAAAAAGGGAAATGGTTATCCCTCTGTACAGACAGTTGGTGAGACCCCATCTGGAGTAGTATGTGCAGTTTTGGAGACCTCATCTACGCAAGGACGTAGACAGGATGGAAGCAGTCCAGAGGAGGGCAACTAAAATGGTGCAGGGTCTGCATCAGAAACCATATGAAGAGAGACTGAGAGAGCTTAATATGGATACCCTTGATGAAAGGAGGGACAGGGGGACATGATAGAAACGTTTAAGTACCTGAAGGGAATCAACAATGTCCAGGAGGGTAGCATCTTTCAGAAAAAGAGATGTGTAAGAACAAGGGGGCACAATTTAAAGATAGAGGGGGGACAGCTCAGGGGTAATGTGAGGTTGTTTTTTTTCACGGAGAGAGTGGTGGATGCATGGAACCGCCTTCCTGAGGAGGTTGTTGGGTCTAAAACAGTGGGGGAATTCAAACATGCATGGGACAGACATAAGACAATTGTAGTGGGGGGTGGCAGGAAGTAGGCTGTTGGTTAACTAGAATCTGCAACTTATCCAGTAGGTAGGGAAATGGGCAGACTGGGTGGGCCAAGTGGTCCTTATCTGCCATCAAAGTCTATGTTTCTGTGATATTAACTTCAAAAACCTTGGCTGAATATCATCAATTCCAACATTTTTTTAAAGAATTCAGATCTTTTTTTTAGAAGCAGAAGAGGAGGAGGAGGAAATGCTTCCCAGGCGCCCTCAGAGAGAACCAGGTTCCAGGATCCTTTTTTCCCAGCAATTCAGAGGAGGCACAGGATGAGGAGGGGAGGTGGGGGGATGACATGGAAGAGGCAGAAGGCGAGGATATTGATACAACAAATCCTAATGGAAGGTGACCACCCCTCCCCCAACACCTGGACTTGCTGCCTGTCATTAATATTTTTAGCTATGCATTATCTAAATGTGAGCTGCAAATACTAAGTAAGGGCTTAACATTCACGCCCTCTACAGACATTACTCTCTTTGATACCATTGTTGACCTCCATAAGTTTGCCAGAAACCTAACTTTTCAGTGTATTTATTCTCAGGGTAGGAACAATGTGGGGGATGGTACTGTGATGCAGGACACTCCCACTTTTAGGGGTAAATCTACTTACTGCCCCACCTATAATTCTGTCAGCATGGCTCAGCTGGTAGCACATCCGCCTCTGGACCAGAAGGTCATGGGTTCTCGTCCTATGCCGGGATTGGACTTGCACCTAAAAACACTGGCATCTGAGTGTAGTATTGGGGGGTTGCTGTACTGCTGGGGTGTGCCGTCCTTTGGATGAGATGTTAACCAAAGGTCCCTTCTACCCATCCTGGTGGGTGTCCAGGTGGAAGTAAAAGAACCCAGGGCACTCTTTGCAAAGAGTAGGGGACATTCCCGGTGTCCTGGCCAACATTCCCCTTCCCATAAACTGGTTCATGCAATTGTCCAGGCTGTGTGTGGGTGTTGATGTGCGACATGGCCACCACTACACATTCAGTCGCTTCACTGCCAGTCTAACATTGCTTGTAAAACACTTTGGGATACACTGTGCATGAAATGTGCTATATAAATGCAGATTCTTCTAGATTCTTCTTCTGTGGTATATTTATTAAAAAAATGTGAGTTAGATTTGGAAGAGTTGAAAATGAAACCTCATAGGGCATACTCAAATTGTGCACACCAGGAGAGAAGTGCACTTAAGAGCCTGGCAGAGAATCGCCAGATTGTGGTCAGAGCCTCAGACAATGGTGGTGCCATAGTAGTAATGAATGTCTCTGAATACCGGTATATGGGGGAAATTTACAGACAACTTGGTGATACTTTCTTTTTATGAAAAATTAACATATAATCATATACTCTCTCCAAGCCCTCGGGGTGTGATTGCTGCTGCTGCTGCGGTGGGGATTCGAGCCAGGAGCACCCCACGGTGCTCGGAGCCTGCCATCCACCCGATTCAGTGGTTGAAGTAGGCGCTTCCGTGGGCTGACTACTGCTGCTGCTGCGTGGGACTGGCAAGGAGTGCCCACGGCCGGAGCACGCCATACGCCTGATTCAGTGGTTGAAGTAGGCGCTCTCCAAGCCCTCGGGCTGTGACTGCTGCTGCTGCAGTGGGGATTTGAGCCAGGAGCGCCCCACAGTGCTCGGAGCATGCTATCTGCCTGATTCAGTGATTGAAGGTACGCAAAGAAGGCGCTTCTGCCACAGCTCCGTCTGGACAGTCAGCTGAATTTTTTTCTCACTAACAACATTTTGGCGATGTTGGGGACGCGCGCTCATTGGCTGCTTCATCAAGCAGTGTTCCCCGATTGGTCAGCCTTTTGTCCAGTATTTTTGAAATGTCTGAATATGTTCTCTGCTTGATCTCCATGCAATGAATAATTGTAAATGTAATCTGAGTAAATGAAATGTGTAGCGATTTTACAGATTACTGCAGAAACAACTGTCCTTTCCCCGCTTCTAGCCAGAGTTAGCGTTCAGTTCAGGTTGGTGTTGGAACTCCCTGCGCCTTAGCAGCTACAAATACCCCTGACTGAATATCTCTAGGCTGTTGAGATAGGGCAGTTCCCTTGTAGCTCTGTTGCTAGTGACCTTTGGGATGTTAAAGTAAATTGAGTCAGGGAATTGAAAAAGAGAAAAAAAGGAAGACTGCTGCCAAAACATACATTGCTAATTCTGAATTGACAGTACTTAATCAAGGACTTGCTGTCCCTTCCTTCCCCTTGAGCCTTTGTGCTCTGTGTACTCTCCCAGAATTAGACAGCACGGGCTGCAGTCTGAACCCCCGATTTGAGCACAATCAAGTGCAACATCTCTTTGTGTGTCTTTTGTTCTATTTAAGTACATCCTCCAAACTCGAGCCTTATTTAACCTGTGAACATTCTTTCTCAGTAGGCACTCTCCAAGCCCTCGGGCTGTGACTGCTGCTGCTGCGGTGGGGATTCGAGCCAAGAGCACCCCACGGCGCTTGGAGCTTGCCATCCACTCGATTCAGTGATTAAAGGTATGCAAAGAAGGTGCTTCTGCCACAGCTCCGTCTGGACAGTCGGCTGAATTTTCAGGCCTTCCCCCCCCACCCCCTCCTTAGGCCTCCATTAAATGCTCGGTTACCCCGCCTACTTCCTCTAGTCTCCTATCACTGGCTCAATCTCTCTATCCCTTATTTCCTTCTCCACCCTCAAATGTATGCAATACAAGTGTGAGTTCTCTGGCCCATTTCATTTTCCTCATACACCTGGCAGTGAGTTACATTGGTTAGTGCTTCTGTGCACTATGGGCTCAGGTTTAACAAGCATTTGTCAATGCTGAATGTTGCTTGCTTGTATGTACGGTTTAGGTATTTGGAAGTGATAGTTCCATGCCTTCCTCCTAAGTCGCCCACTGTATCTTTCCGCTCAGTATTCACAGAAGAGTGGGAGGGGCAAGGGCCACAGCAGTACAGCAGTTGCCAAGGGGGTGAAGAGGTGGACATTCAAAGGCAAAAGAGTCCTGCAGGAGCTCACTAAATTGAAGGTGGGCAAAGCGATGGAACCAGATAGCCATGTTCACTGAGTCATTCAACATGAGTGAATTGGAGGAGGGCACATGTGGTCCCTTTACACAAATGCAGCAGCAGGGAGGAGGCAGGGAACAATAGGCCGTTCACCCTCACCTCAGTAGTGAGGAAGATCATGGAGGCATTGCTTAAAGAAAGGACAGTGGGGCATCTAGAAGCCATCGGAGCCCAGGACCATAGACAACATGGATTCACAGTGGGGACATCATGTCAGACAAATCTGGTTGATTTCTTTGACTGGATGACAAAGGAAGTGAATCAGGGTGGGGCAGTGGACAACTCTTACCTTGATTTCAGCAAAGCCTTTGACACCATCCCACATAGGAGACTGATAAACTAGTTGGGTAGACTGGGCATGGGGGAAAGCATGGTAAACTGGGTTAGAAACTGGCTAACAGACAGGAGGCAGAGAGTGGTGGTAAATAGGGTGCAGTCTAGGGAGAGGGGGTGACCAGTGGGGTGCTGCAGGGTCTTCATTAGTAACATTGCAGAACGGCTGAAGGGAATTTTTTCACCAAATTTTCAACATAGCCATTTTAAGACCTCTGCTCATGAACAGTGTCACTGTGATTTTCTTAATCTGACCCAAACATTGATTGCACACACTGACTGCGCCATTGTGCGCTACCTGCACAGAAACACATTTTGGGCAAGATGTGAAAAATGACAGCTGTACTGCTCATAAGGAGGTGTGGTAAAATGGCAATGTTGAAAATCTGGAGTGAAAATATTGAAAATTCGTGAACTTACGAGCGTACGTGGGAACTGCGCAACGCACGCTCGTAAAACAGTCACTTTTAGGAATTTTTCATCAGATTTCAACATAGACTTTTTGAGAGCCCACCTTATGAACACTGGCAGTATCCTTTTGCTAATTGGTCCCGAAAGGTGATTTCACGCAGTGACCGTGAAATCACCCTTCGGGCCCGATTAACGCCATGACAGTGCAAGAATTCATGAGGAGGGGTCCTAAAAACCCCATGTTGAAAATTTGGGCCCAAAATTCCCAAAAATGCCTGAGATATGCAACAAAGTTGAAAAAACCCTATTTATTCTATTATACAGTTTACTGGCATTTCCTCAGTTCGTGGTCGGCTTTGAAGAGTGCAGACGTGTTCCCGGTCCACCGAAGATTGTCGCGCTGGACTCCGCAGGTAAGTATGGGGTGAGGGTGTGTGGGGAAGCAGAGTGCGCAGTGGGTGGAGTGCGGGTTGTGGGGGGCAGGGAGACTACAGGGGACCTTTTTTGTTTACAGTTTTTTTTTTTTTATGAGAGCGATCGGGACATTTGCCACGCTGGGGTAGGCTCCCAGCGTGGCAGCTGGAAAAACTGTTTTACAGGGGCTGGAGCAGGCGAGAAGTTGGGCACCCCGGCGGCCATAACAAGCTTTGCCACGCTGGGGTGGGCTCCCAGCGTGGCACCTGGAAAGCTTTTTGGGGGGGCGTGCAGCTGTGGAGCTGGTGGGGGATTGGGCACCCCCGTCGGCTGTAACAAGCTTTGCCATGCTGGGGTGGGCTCCCAGCGTGGCACCTGGAAAGCTTTTGGGGGGGGCTTGCAGCCGTGGAGCCGGTGGGGGATTGGGCACCCTTGTCGGCTATAACAGTTTTTGCCATGCTGGGGTAGGCTCCCAGCGTGGCACCTGGACAACTTGTGGGAGGGGTGGAGCCGACTGGGGGATTGGGCACCCCAGTCGGCCATACAGTGTGTGCGTGGGGAGAGAGGCATCAGCACGCAGTATGCTGTGCGTGTGTGTGTGTGTGTGTGTGTCTGTGTGTGTGTGTGTGTGTGGGGGAGCTCTGCTCATCAGAAGCGGAGCTCTCCCTTTCAACTGTACGACCACTGCATTTTCAACTGCTGTCATAGACAGCTCCAGCAGTGATTGGGGAACTGGGGCCACGCCTGCAAACACACTGACTGAATTGGAAGACGGGTGCCACACCTCCGAAAACTCGGATGATGGCACTATGTTTCTTGCACATGCATGCAAGCAACATAAAAATGGGAATGCTATATTGGTTCCTTTGCTCCTCGCTGATGGCATTATGCTCTTTATGAACAGACTCGCCTACGTGGAACTCTCCTCATGTCATGCTGGGACTCTCCAGCTTTATGGACTATAAGGATGTCTCAAACTTTATTGTGCACCTCCTAAGCACCTACAATTCCCCTTCCTTGCACTTGGACTCTCTCTCAACCTCACATTCTGGCACTCTAGCAGAGCTTATACCTGAGGACCTACATCTCTCCCATCATTTTGTCTACATTCCCTTGTCGTTTGCCAGCAAGACTTTGCTTTACATAGCTTTATCTCAATTTGGCACTAGCCTAAGAGCTCCCACTTGTCAATATCATGTTCCCTGCAAGCGCGAACAGACCAAACTCTTAAAGTTCATCATAGGTGCCACTAAGAAGCGTTTGCTTCTCCTACAACTTTGCTCAGGTAATGTAGAGCTTAACCCTGGCCCCCAATGGAAATTGGTTCCCCTGCTGACATACCTAACCTTAAAGGACTAAAATTCATGCACATAAATGTATGTAGCTTGTTAAAAAAAAAATAACATCTATCCAGGCTTGGATATGTCACACTAATCCTGACATCCTGGTTGTTACAGAAACATGGCTCCATCTGCGAACTAGCAGTCATGAAGTGAACCTCCCCTCCTGTTCTTTATTCCGAACTGACAGACAAACTAGGGGTGGAGGGGTAGCTATTTGTGTCAAAGACAAATTCCCTGTTTCTATCATTGACTCAGTGTCCATCCCCAATGAATGTAAAAGCCTCTCTCTTCAGGTCGAGATCTCAGCCGGCATTTCTTTTTGTATAATAGGTTGTTACAGGCCCCTGTCTGCAGATATGCAGCTTCTGAATCATTTAAGTAATGTTTTGGGCCACAGATTCTCAGAGGTTATACTTCTGGGTGATCTTAATTTAGACTGGCTTTCCAGTGTCTTTAGTCCTCTAAAAACGTTCTGTGACTCGCTTGGGCTGTCACAGCTTATCAACGAACCTACACGACCAAATAAATTCAACCCTACTAACAGCACCCTGCTGGACATTATCCTAGTTAGCAAACCTTATTTATTTACCCATGCTGGTGTCCTTTTCTCAGACATCAACGATCACAGTTTCATTACCTGTGTAAGGTCAAATCATAGACCCTCATTTGCACCCAAATTCTCTAACAAGAGGTGCCGGTGAAATTTTGATCCCCGGGCATTCATTACCGAGTTAGGCTCTTCCTTGCTGAGGCAGAACTTTTATCTAGCAAACTCTGTGGCAATTGCATATAACATCTTTAAAGACATCCTGATTGGTGCTCTTAACAAACATGCACAAATAGTTAAATTCTGTGTCAGAGAATGTCCTGCCGGTGGTTTACAAATGAGCTCAAGGATGCCTTGTGGCATAGGGATGCACTCTGGAAACCTGCTCGGAAGACTAAACTCCCAAAATGACTGGAACCTTTTCAGGAATGTGAGGAACCTCTACTCCAAGAAGGTCAGAGAAGCTAAGGCTAGTTATTACTGCTCCCAGTTTGAGCTCTCGTCTAAGTGATCTTCCAAATTCTGGAGAATAGTTAAAGACGTAGAAGGCCATACTACTGGTAGTTCCCTGCCCACCAAACTTTCAATTGGCACTACCACTATTGTCGATAAACCGACAATTCTTGAGTCATTCAACAACCACTTTGCCACCGCAGGGCTAGCCTTCGATATCTCTCCAGCCAGTACTCTCCATGTGCAACTTGGTTCTGATAACCAAGGAACCACCTTCTCCACCTTGACCTTCTCTCTTCAACCTACTTCTCTGAAAGAAGTTGAAGAACTCATGCTGAAGCTAGATGTCAGTGTAACCCCCAGGGGACGCTATCCCACAGGCTACTGCCCCTGCCTGATTTGCCACTAACAGGTTGAGTGGCCTGGATCCGTTGGCGGGTGCCTCCACCCAGAGGTTGGGGTTAAGACAGTCTGATATGACTTGGTCACAGCCCTCTGGGTCACTGCAGCTCCCCTTTCTTCCCACTAGTGGCCCACACAATTCAATCACAGTACCCTTGCAATATACACTTACCCCCAGGATTGGTTCAATCAGCTTGACTCTGGGAACCCCCTGTAAAGTAAGATGCAGTTATACAATAACCACTGTACAGTAATTCAACATAGACACAGAGTTCAAGCAGTGTAACTTTGCTAAACAACCAAATCTGATTTATTTAGGGGATAATAACAAGGATGGGGGAAATCAGGTTAATTGAGTCAGTCACATTAATAATCACAGTACTGTGCACATATTTCAGAGTCCCAAATGTCACTCTTACTGGGTACCCAGGCAATAAGAGGCTAGCCTATTTGGTGCAGCTGGTTGGGGCCCTAAGGATGTAAAATGCATGCACAATACCCACTTTGTAATCCGGAGCCGGTAGGCTCAGTTCTGAAACAAAGAAAGAAAGGAAAAGTAATCAGATGGAACACTTGCAATTAGATGATGGCAGGGAACTACCCTGATTTGTACTCACAAATTCAATGCTGAAACTGAATGGAAGACAGATTGTCCTGGATTGCCAGGAGGAGCAGACCATGTGGACAAGGTCCTTGTGACTGGACCCCACGGCAGTTCAGAGCAAATGGAGGTAGTCTGGATTAAGCTGGGGTTTTACTTCTGGCTTCAGGCACTCAATTCACTGTACAGGGGATTTGAAAAGCGAGTTCCCACAAGCACGACACACATTTATATGTAAAAGGAAAGTACTATATCAGGTAGGCTGCTTCTCTATCCCGATCGCAGTTACTGCACAGTACCCCGGGAGAACACACAGCAGATTCAGTTCCTGACAGACCGAGCGTGATTCAGCAATTTCTCCAGTCTTCTACAGGGTGAGCTTGCTTTCCTCACTTCTGGTGCTTCTTTCTCCTTACAACTCTGATTCAGTCCACACTGGCACACTCAAACAGTTGTAGGCCGAATTTCAGGGCCCCACATGAGCTTCCCGCATGAAAACTCAACAGCGCAGGAGCCCGGAGCTCCTTTCCTCTTCACAGTCACAACTCATCTGATCTTTCCAGTAGACAGAGCCGGGCATTTCCTTTGAGTTCCTCCCAGTTCAGTTGGCTGGTTTGGCTGTCACTCATAGTAAACTCCCCCTGTTGGTGGAAAAAAGGCACCGAAGTCCAAACTACAATTTCCAGAAGTATTGGCCATACAGTACATAGGTGGCTAGCTCCACAGTGAGAGTCCAAGTTCTGATTTGCCAGCAGCAGGCTCCATTTCAAAGGTCCCCCCACACTGATTGGTCCAGTTCAGCAGTTCAAAACTAGAATGGGGGACTAGGCAAACACAGTTCTGACTGCAAAGAAAAGCAGGTTAGACAAACTGTATTTTTGTTATTTCTCTAAATGATGTCTGGCAAACAGTTATATCTTTGAAAAGTGCTCACTCTGCCCACTTAGTGATGGCAGAAACGGAGCGATTTTGGCAGCAGCTCGAGTGGGACTCAAGCAAGGAAACACACAGACCCCCATCCAAATTAATTATGTCTGCAGGCAGACAGCTCTTAAAGAGACAGTACCAGAGGCTCTAAAAACACTCACAGATAAATGGCTTAGATGCCAAACACCTCCAGACTTGGAGCATTCAAGCAAGCTCCTGGAAGACTTCTGAGAACCCTCATTTGCAGGGGGGTTACACCCTTCCCGGTCTGGGAAAGCTTGGCTTCCGCATCAAGCAAGTACCCCCATAAGTTTCAATTGCAACCATATACATTTGCATCAGAATCACATTAGGTTTATACATGTAATCATCAGTCAATATATCACTTTACCAGGAACACATTTCTGAAACTTTGCAGTACGTCACTCTTTACACAGTATTACACACACATTGTACCATAACTCAGGTTATTACCTCTTGTACATGAAACCTGAAGAGAAGGGGTCCTCCCTATCAGCTACCTTGGGGCTGGATGGGGCAGGGGCACCATACCTAGAGGGCAACACAAGTAACTTGGAGTTAGCACTGATGTTCAGTTTGGGCAAGGAGCTCGGGGACACATACACTCCTTTATGGACAACATTGAGAGGCAAGTCCACCGGGCCTCCCAGGGGAATCATAACTGAGGTGCACCACAGGCTTTACAGCTCGACCAGTCTTTCTAGGGGGAACTGTTAGTCTCTGCACTCTGAACCTCATTTTCAGCATTGTCCTCAACTTGTCAGGGGAGTCTGCATTGGGGGGTAGAGAGGCTAGAACTTGGGGCACTTTTAGCTCCAGAAGTTATAATCTCTGAGTCCACAACACTTGGCTCGCATGGAGAGCTTTCAAACACTGGCAGTGGACCATCAGGGCACTCAAAATACTCTTCTTGTTCAGGTGTATCACCAGTCTGTTCCAGTCCATCATTTTCTTCCCCTGAAAGCTCAAACAGTTCAGCCATATACAATGATTCCATATCATCTGACTTGATGCTTTGCACTTCACTTTCTGGGAGCATTGGCTCCAGGGACAAAGCTGGGGGCTTAGACAGTCCAGAAGGCCCAGCTTCATCTCCAGTATTGACTAGGGGATTGCCCTGAAACAATTGACTCAGTTCGTAAGGAGGGTAGTATTCAAAGTCACACTCACTTTCCTCTGATATGGACTGACAGACATGCTCAACTAGGATTTGTGGAGGGGAACACTTTAACTCAGCTTCTGTAGGTGCAGACTTTCTTGATTTCTTCTTAGCAGCAGCTCTAGTCACTGGTCCAGAGGGGGCATTTTTGGCGGCTCAGACTCAATCAAGATTTGTCAGTAAATGATTTCTATGCATTGTTTTAACATCTTTTGAATTATTCTCAGGCCTTACTTTGTACACAAGCAGATCATCTAGTTTGCCCAATGCAATGTGAGGGAGATGGTGCCATCTGTCAGCAATCTTGTGTTTGCCATGCAGTCCCAGATTTCTTAGCAATACCTGATCTCCCTCCTGGAGTTCCTGTGCTTTCACCTTTTTATCATACCTTTCTTTGTTGGCCAGATTTCTTTTGGCAGCCATGGTTTGAGCCAGTTGGGTATGCATGATTTAGCTGGGCCTTTAACTTTTGCACATACTGTAAATAGTTGTCAGCTCGAACCCCATCAGGAGAGACCCCAAAGCACACATCTACCGGCAGTCGAGCTTCTCTTCCAAACATCAGGCGGTAGGGGGAGAACCTAGTGACATCACTTTTGGTGCAGTTGTAGGCATGTACCAAGTTGCTAATTTGTTGGCTTCATCTAGGCTTGTCCTTTGGGTGGAGGGTGCCTAGCATATCTAGCAAAGTGCGGTTGAAACGTTCAGGCTGTGGGTCCCCCGGGGGGTGGTAAGGGGTGGTTCTGGACTTTCGCATTCCCCACAGAGAAAGCATCTCTTTGATCAGACGACTCTCAAAGTCTTCCCTTGATCAGAATGGATTCTTTGTGGAGTCCCATAGTGAACAAAAAGTTTTCTACAAGTACTTTTGCCACAGTGGACGCCTTCTGGTCCTTGGTGGGGAAAGTTTGGGCATATCTCATAAAATGGTCAGTGACCACCAGCACATTACTAATATTTCTTTGATCTGACTCCAGACTCAGAAAATCAATACAGACCAGCTCCATGGGTGCACTGGTGGTGATGTTAACAAGGGGGGCAGCCCTCTGGGGCAATGCTTTCCTCTGTAAGCAGCGACTACAAGTTTGAATGTGTTGCTCCACATTAGCCCCCATCTTAGGCCAATAGAATCTGGATCTCACCAAGTCAAGTGTTCTGTCTATACCAAGGTGCCCCATGTGGTTATGTAAGGGCCTCAGTACTGAATCTCGAAAGGCAGTGGGCAGCAGTAGTTGTTGTTTGTCTACTTGCCCCCCCTTTGTCTACTGTTTCTGTGTATAACAATCTATTGATCAGTTTCAACTTAAGACCTTCTTTGTATAACAATGCAGTTCTCAAATCAGTGGAATGTAATTTGGACATATCTTTCCTTGCATATAGGGCTTCTAAAGCTGATTTGATCATGGGATCTTGAGATTGAGCCCGCCAAATACTGTCATTGTCCAGCTGAGGCAGTGCACAATGTCTGTTGCAGAAAAGTGGCAATAAGCAGCAGGTATGCAGTTCTCAGAGGGTCCCAAACAATCCACCATACAGTCCACTGCGTCCGTGGGCATTTGTTCCTCCCTGTCAAACTTCTGGCAGAGTGGTCTAATATCAGGTTCTGACAGTCTGACCCAGTCATTCTGCGGAACAGGCCTTCGGGAGAGAGCATCAGCATCTATGTAGTTCAGGCCTGCTTTGTATTCAACTGCATAGTCGTATGTAGATAAGGTAGAGAGCCACCTATGGCCAGTGGCATCCAACTTAGCTGAAGTCTGCACATAGGTCAAAGGATTATTGTCAGTCTTTACTAGTGTCTTAGCCCCATACAAGTACTCATAGAATTTTATTTATTTAGTTTTTGTTGACCGGGTAAGTGCACTAAACAAATTCTGCCTATTTTCAGGCACGACCCGGGGGAGGGGGATACAGATGAATGCCAACTGACGTTGAACCAGGTTAAGCTGTTGGTGGTATTTTTAGTGAATGAGGGAAATTTTGCCAGGGCACTGGGGAAATTCCCCTACTCTTTTTTCGATAAGTGCCATGGGATCTTTAACATCCACCTGAACTACCACCAATCCAGGCAGATGGGACCTCGGTTTAGTGTCTCATCCGAAAGACGGCACCTCAGAAGTGCAGCACCCCTCTCATGCTGTACTGCAGTGTCAGTACTGGGATATTAACCCAAGTGCCAGATGTGGGAACTAAACCCACAGCCCTCTGATCTCCCGGTCTCAGAGGCGAGTGTGCTACCTACTGAGCCACTGACACTGACAAATTGATCAACAATGGCCCACTTCAAAGCTAGGAACTCTAACTTGTGTACAGGATAGTTCTTTTCGGAAGGGGTCAGGCTTCTGCTGGCAAAGGCCACTGGTCTCAGGCCATTCTCGTGCTCTTGGTACAACACAGCCCCCAACCCTTGCAAGTTAGCATCAGTGTGCAGGACATAAGGTTTTGTAGGATCAGCATAGGCCAACACTGGAACGTGGGTAAGTTTATATATGATCTCATGAAAAGCATTCTCACAGTCAGGAGCCCAGCCCATTACTCTTGAATAGTCCTTGACGAAACGTCGATAATAACCACAGAATCCCAGGAATCTTTGCAATTCTTTTAGATTTTTGGGCTGTGGCCAGGTGGTCAAGGCCTCAACTTTACTTGGGTCGGTCTCTATTCGCTCGGTGGATGCTATGTGTCCCAAATACTTTACTGATGTTTGAAAGAATTGACACATATCAATGGACAGTTTAAGGCCAAAGTCTTCCAGTCAGTCCAACACCTTGAATAATCTGCTCTCATGTTCCTTCAGTGAGCTGCCAAACACAATAACATCATCTAGATATACCAGTCACTCTGATAAGTTCATGTCCCCCACTGCACGCTCCATCAGTTGCTGAAAGGTGGCAGGGGTGCCTGAAATCTCTTGAGGCATTCTCATGAATTCATAGAAATCAAGCGGATAGATAAAGGCTGTCTCTCACGGTCTTCTGGGGCCATTGGGATCTGGTAGTACCCACTGCGGAGATCCAGCACAGAGAACCACTTGCTCCTGTTCAGGCAGTCCAAAGCATCCTGAATGTGGGGCATTGTGTACTGATCAGGGATAGTCCGCCGTTTTAAAGTACGATAATCCACGCACGTCCTTACTGTCTCATTCTTTTTTCTCACTACCACAATGGGGGAGGCATAGGGGCTTCTGGATTCTTGTATTACACCAGCAGCTAGCATCTCTTGCAGATGCCGTCTCACATCATCTTTGTCAGCAGGGGCCAGGCGTCGAGACCTCTCATGAAATGGCCTTTTATCATGCAGCCGGATGTGGTGCTCAGCTCCTTGCACACATCCTATGTCCCATTCTTTTAAGGAAAACACCTGGTCTCTCTGGGCAAGCTTCTCACTGATCCTCACTTTCCATTCAGCTGGCAATGGGGAGTCACCGAAATCAAACAAGTCGGGCGTTACTCTGTCATTCTTCCCCGAACTCTTGCTACTGGGTAGCACTGCAGTGTCTGCACAATGCACATTAGCCAGGGTGCAACCTCTATTTACTCGAATCTCTCTGTCGGACACATTATGAACTTGAACCATTACCCTTCTGGCATAAGCATGGGCTCTAGCAGGCAAAATACTAGGCTTGACCAGCAGTCCCTCTGACCATTTCCCATAGCCTGGTGCATCCAACATGAGGATTTTATTCTTGACATCCTTTCTGATACGGACTTCCCCCTGGAGGGTTTACTGGGCATTTGGCGCCAGGATCAGAGACTCGGGATCCTTTTTCCAGACAGCTCCAACCGGTTCCTCTGGTTCCACTTTGTCAACATCTCTCTGTGCCTCATAGGCCTTCTTGATCAAGGCCGGAATTCTTAAAGCTCTACTAGTCCTTGACCCCTGTTTTTCATAACACAACTGTGCCAGCCGCCCAAACATATGTGCATTAGTCCCAGTTAGTAAAGGAACCTCATCATACAGTCCAGTAGGGGAACCCACTAAGGCCAGGGTCTCTACTTGCTCTGCCATTCCAACCACAGAGGTGGGGAAAGACAGCTAAATTCGGATATACCCAGAGTAGGGGTAGGCCATACATGCAGTCCTAGTTGTTGTAAGGGTACGTCTGACATATGCTTGTGATACCAATCCTGGCACATAATTGACACTTGGGAGCCACTGTCTAATATGGCTCTTGTAGACACTCCATTCACCTTTACAGTGGTCTCCATGGAGGGACCCACTATTCTGAACCAGTCTGGAGAGGCGGTAATGGGGGCCTGGGCAACTTACCTTGCCACAGAGGGATGTGAGTTAGCATTTTTGGGACCTTCATTGGGACCATTTTGTGCACCTCTTAACCACTGACTTGTTCTCTGAAGTTCTCCTTGTAGCCGGCTCACCACTCTCTCTAAGTCTTTCTGAGACCGGCATTCCCTCTTCATGTGCCCATCCTTCCTACAATTATGGCAGAATATGTCTGCTGAAGTTTGGGGTGACTGAGGCATCACTGTAGGGGCTGCGGCATTGGTACTATTGATAGAAAACCTTGGTGCCACCTTAGCCAGTGGTGGGTTGGACATTTGGAGACATCTTTTCAGTTCCCTCACTTCCATAGTCAATGCATCAAGTTTCAAACTGTTGTCAACGTGAGGTGCCTGGGTGGGTACCCCAACCCCCACAGCAGAAGCAGTCGGGCAAGTGTCAGTGCCCGTGCTTATAGGAATATCCTTCATGATGAGACTGTCTGTTACTTTCCTAATTTCCCTCAGCAACTCCTCCCAGCACGGGGTGTTTACAGCCATCCCCGTTTGGCAGGCACTTAATCCTTGACTTTCATCATGGGTTTTCGGTGATCCCTGGCCGTCAGCAGCCGACCCCGCTCTTGGAGCAGAGGTCGTAGCAACTACAACTACGTGGGGCTCTAAGAAATCCTCCTCCTCCTCCTCAACTTCCCGGATTTCTTTCATCAAATCACAATGATCCGGTGGGTTACCTCTCCTGTCATGAAGCCTCAACTGAAGGAGCTGCAATTTTGAGTGCATTGCATGTTGCAATATGTGCCCCAACCTCACACGGTTTAAGTCACTGGCAGCCACCACCCTTTCTGGTAGGCCCTCTGTAGTGCTCCTTCCAGACGAGTAACATATGCAGATAAACTTTCCCCTGGCCATTGTTTTGTACCTTGAAACTTCCACATCAAGCTCTCCCCTGACTCAGTACTCCCAAAATTGCATTCAAGTGCAGTTAGGTACTTTTGGGCAGATGTCTCAGGGTTTGTAGACTTCAAAGACTTAATGGCTTCCAGAGTGGGACCTCTCAAGCTCTCTAGGATTCTTTTCCATTTCTCAGCCTCTGCACACTGCCACTCAGATACCAAAGGGGCAACAAAGTCTATCCAGGTCTCCCAGTCATCCTCCCCTTGTGGGGTGGGGAGGGTGCTGGAGAAAATTCTCAACCTGCGGTAAGAGTCGTGACTATTGGCAGGTACAGACATGTTGGCTTGCACTGGCACAGAAGGAGGGGCAATAACGGGTGCTGGAGGGGAAGAGGGTGTTGGTGGAGGAACGTTCTCAGGTGGCAATAATAGTTTCTTTAAATCCTCCACAGTTTTCCCTTCCCCCAACAACAATTTAGCAAATTTCTCCTCAAAAGTTTCAGATAATGGGGGAAGCTCGTTCTCCTTGGGGTCTTTACTGTCTTTGGTTATCATTCTCCAGACAGGGTTTTCCCGGGGGTAACAGTCTGTGGCACTTTAGAACTGTCTACAGGGTCCTTATACTCTATTAGGGCCATGAAAGTTTGGATGAGCAGATCAGCCTGTTGCCCCTCTACTACAGGGTCTCGTAAACATTCAACCTTGGAAAGTACTCCCTCTACAGTGTTCGTATTGGTACCCAGCGGGATATCCAAGATAAGTATAGCATTTTGGGGGTCGAGCTCTTCCCCAATATACTACTTCACCAGCTGGTGTGCAGCCACTTCTGTTTGGGTACCCATTTATTTTTTAACAGTAATTCGTAAATGTGGCCACTAGAGGACACTAATCCCAGTGGTGAGCCTCCAAGATGTAACCCCCAGGGGGCGATATCCCAAGGGCTACTTCCCCTGCCTGATTTGCCACTAACAGGTTGAGGGGCCTGGATCTGATGGCGGGTGCCTCCACCCAGAGGTCGGGGTTAAGACAGTCTATGACATGACTTGGTCTCAGCCCTCTGGGTCACTGCAACCCCCCTTTCTTCCCACTAGTGGCCCACACAAATCAATCACGGTACCCCTGCAATACACACTTACCCCCAGGATTGGTTCAGTCAGCTTGACTCTGGGGACCCCCTGTAAAGTAAGATGCAGTTATACAATAACCACTGTACAGTAATTCAACATAGACACACAGAGTTCAAGCAGTGTAACTTTGCTAAACAACCAAATCTGATTTATTTAGGGGATAGTAACAAGGACAGGGGGAAATCAGGTTAATTGATTCAGTCACATTAATAATCACAGTACTGTGCACATATTTGAGAGTCCCAAATGTCACTCTTACTGGGTACCCAGGCAGTAAGAGGCTAGCCTATTTGATGCAGCTGGTTGGGGCCCTGAGGATGGAAAATGCATGCACAGTACCCACTTTGTAATCTGGAGCCGGTAGGCTCAGTTCGTGAAGAAAGAAAGGAAAAGTTATCAGATGGAACACTTGCAATTAGACGATGGCAGGGAGCTACTCTGATTTGTACTCACAAATTCAATGCTGAAACTGAATGGAAGGCAGATTGTCCTGGATTGCCAGGAGGAGCAGACCATGTGGACAAGGTCCTTGTGACTGGACCCCACGGCAGTTCAGAGCAAATGATGTAGTCTGGATTAAACTGGGGTTTACTTCCAGCTTCAGGCACTCAATTCACTGTACAGGGGATTTGAAACGCGATTCCCCACAAGCACTACACACATTTATATATAAAAGGAAAGTACTATACCAGGCAGGCTGCTTCTCTGTCCCGATCGCAATTACTGCACAATACCCAGGAGAACACACAGCAGATTCAGTTCCTGACAGACAGAGCGCGATTCAGCAATTTCTCCAGTCTTCTACAGGGTGAGCCTGGTTTTCTCACTTCTGGTGCTTCTTTCTCCTTACAACTCTGATTCAGTCCACACTGGCACTCACAAACAGTTGTAGGCCGAACTTCAGGGCCCCACACGAGCGTTCCGCATGAAAACTCAACAGCGCAGGAGCCTGGAGCTCCTTCCCTCTTCACAGTCACAACTCGTCTGATCTTTCTAGTAGACAGAGCCAGGCATTTCCTTTGAGTTCCTCCCAGTTCAGTTGGCTGGTTTGGCTGTCACTCACAGTAAACTCCCCCTGTTGGTGGAAAAAAAGACACCAAAGTCCAAACTACAGTTCCCAGAAGCATTGGCCATACAGTACATAGGTGGCTAGCTCCACAATGAGAGTCCAAGTTCTGATTTGCCAGCAGCAGGCTCCATTTCAAAGGTCCCCCCACACTGACTGGTCCAGTTCAGCAGTTCAAAACCAGAATGGGGGACTAGGCAAACACAGTTCTGACTGCAAAGAAAAGCAGGTTAGACAAACTGTATTTTCGTTATTACTCTAAATGATGTCTGGCAAACAGTTATATCTTTGAAAAGTGCTCACTCTGCCCACTTAGTGACGGCAGAAACGGAGCAATTTGGCAGCAGCTCGAGTGGGACTCAAGCAGGGAAACACACAGACCCCCATCCAAATTAATTATGTCTGCAAGCAGACAGCTCTTAAAGAGACAGTACCAGAGGCTCTAAAAGCACTCACAGATAAACAGTGTAGACGCCAAACACCTCCAGACTTGGAGCATTCAAGCAAGCTCCTGGAAGACTTCTGGGAACCCTCATTTGCGGGGGGGGGGTTACATCAGAAAAAGCACAGGCGCTGACCTCATTGACCCGTACTTCTTAAAGGTGGTTTACTGTGTCCTAGCAGTACCTATTGCACATTTGTTTAACTTATCCCTTTCTCAGGGTGAACTCCCCTCCATCTGGAAAACAGACCAAGTTATCCCCCTGTTTTTAATCTGGGGATCCCAGTGACGTTAACAACTACAGGCCAGTTTCACTTCTCCCGGATCTGTCCAAGATGCTCGAAAAAATCGTGAATTCTCAGCTTAGGAAATACCTGACATTGGTGAACTTGTTCAACCCATTGCAATCTGGCTTCAGAGCACAACATAGCTCAATTTCAGCTCTAGCCAAAGTAACCAATGACTGACAGGGTGAACTGGATAATAAGAACTTTGAATGCGCAGTTTTTCTGACCCTAAGCAAAGCCTTTGACACCGTCGATCATAGCCTGCTTGTCTCATCCCTCCAGAATATTGGATTAGATGCCATTTCTCTCAGATGGTTCAATAATTACCTTACAGGCCACTCGCAGCAAGTAAAAGCTGAGGGGGACGTCTCGCCGCTTAAACCCCTCCTGAGAGGCATACCCCAAGGCTCTATATTAGGTCCTCTGTTATTCACAGTCTACATCAATAGAATTGTCACCTTAAAAAAGGCCCAGACTCATCTGTTCACAAATGATTCAGTACTCTACATCAGTAGACCCTCCCGTTGCGGCATGTATAGATTTACAGGACGAATTCAATCTACTACAGCTTCAGTTGCTAAACCGGAAGTTACTCCTGAATGCTAAGAAAACTAAAGCAATGCTTCTCTTGCCCTTTCTCAATTTACCAAATCCGGCCTCATCTGGGACCCTTCCCCTGATTACCCCAATACTTGGCAAACAGCTGGAATTTGTACCTAAATTCAAGTATCTGGGGGTATGGCTTGATAATAAACTCTCCGTCCTATGACATATAGAAGAACTGTTAAAGAAACTTAAGAGACTTGGTCTCTTCTTTAGGATAAATAACCTCCTCACTAGGGACGCTAAGTTGAGATTAGTGCAAACTACCTTTCTATTCTTAGTAGACTATGCTGACTTTCTCTACAGCCAGGGCCCTGCCGGTTCTCTTATGAAACTTGATACGCTCTATCACAGAGCCCTAAGATTTATAATGGACCTTTCCTACAATACCCACCGTTGCTTATTGTACTCAGCAGTAGGTTGGCCATCTCTCACCTTCCGATGACAGATGAACACCGCAACCTAGACCTACCAAGCCCTCCTCAACAAATTGCCTGACTATATCTTGGACTGCTTACCATTATGCCTACAAAGTAGTTATGCACTGCAAAGTGCTTCTTACATTTCGCTAAAGGTACTCAAGGCCAGATCCTGCTTCGGTCAGGCCTCCATTAGCTATGTGCTGCCTCAATTGTGGAACAAGCTACAAAAAACTATGAATATAAGTAATCTCATTAGCCTCCAAGCCTTCAAAACACTTTAGTTGAGCCACAGCAAGGAATCATGTGTTTGTTAGCCTTAACTTGAGGGTCCCATATGCCTTCTCTGAATATCTGTTGCCTCTGCTCTTAGGGCCTATACCCTCACGCCACCTGACCACCTTCCCCCACCCTCCCCGTAGTACTCCTGTGTCCCTCCCTTTTAATTATCTGAACCTTGGACTTGGCTTATCTCAAGCTCTACATACTTCAGGTCCTGGCTGCCTCCTACTCTCAGCCCTGCCCTCTTTATTCATTTCCCCTCCTCCTCCCTCCTCCCTGCATATTGTGCTTCATCTTCCTGCTTTATCCCCTTATGGGACCAGTGTGAACCTGACCAAGCTGGTCCTCACCAACAATACCATGGCTTGTCTAATTTTATGCACCACAACTGCTCCCTGACCCTTTTGGTCATATTGGTTAGTTTTTTTTTTTGTTTTTTTTTTTTTTAAGACTGGCATCTGCCGGCAATGTCTTTTGTTGTCCAGTTCTCACTTGTGTTGTACAAATTTGACTGACTGTATAATGTTCCTTGCATTGTATCTTGCACTTATACTGGCACTGTATCTACACATGCTTTTTGTTGTCATGTCCCTGCATAGTATCTGTTGCTATTCATTGTGTGTACATTCCTTTTGTACGACAAAGCCCAGGTCCACCTTGAAAATGAGCTTACTCAATGGTGCCCGCCTGGTTAAATGAAGATTTTGATTGATTGATTGATTGATTGATTGATATGGAGAAGTTTAAAGGGGAAGTAGATAGTCTGCTTAATGTGGGATTTTTGAAGGGTTATCTATCTGAGAGTATTTATAGATCTTTGTTTGTGAATCATCCCATTATACTAGTATTTATACTTTGTCTAAATTACACAAAAATGCCACTGCCTAGCCGGGCAGATCCATAATATCAGAGAAGGGATGACTAACTGAGCCTCTTTCTATGTACATTGATGAATTTTTGCAACTATTTGTTAAAACTGTTCGTTCGTACCTAAGAGACCCCATGGAGGTAAGCAACCTAGTGGAAAACATTCAATTTGAAAAGGGTGTTTTTTTGACACTTCATTGTATACGGTCATTCCATATGCTGAGAGGTTGGCTGCTATGGAGTATTATTTGAACAAACGCACAGTGGAGGCATTAGTTAATATACCCACGTGGTATTTGGCAGCATTGGCACAAATGGCGCTTACTAAAAACATGTTTTTTTTTTAACAGTGTTTTTATCGGCAAATTAGGGGTACTGCCATGGGGGTGACTATGGCCCCAGTTATGCCAGTCTTTTTGTGGGGAAGTGAGAGGAAAAGCATCTGTATAGTGCCGCCACAAATCCGTACTTCCAGTATTTGGACTTATGGCAGCGCTGTATAGACGATGTGCTTGTCTTTTGGAAAAACAGTGTAGAACAGTTTAAAGATTTTGTGTTATGGCTAGAGAGCACAAGTTTGCCTTTGTAACTGCTCTAAATGCTTTTCTCCTCAGTAGCTGCTGTTCTCGCTTTTCATACTGCCTGAACATTCTGTGACACCAGTAACACCATTCTGAGCCATTCAGATGAACAGCATAGATAGATATACAGACAGTGTCAACAGAAAAAGGCCTATTGGCCGATCCAGTCTGTCCACCCTACCTAAGTGCTGTGCACAGGCTCTAGTGGCCATCCCTCCTCTTTGTTTCTACCCTTCCCCCTTTCTAACTAATCCTTGTCCCATCCCTGTTTGACGTTGTTCACTGATTTGTCCTGTAGCACTTCCTTTGGCAGCTTGTTCCACTTGTCCACCACTCTTTCTGTGAAAAATACTTTTGGATGTCCCCTTTTGAAGCTTCCCTGCAAGCTTAAGTAAGTTCCCTCTCACCTCTATATCTGAGCTCCAGGAGATAAGTTCCATGGCATCCACCCTATTAATCCCATGCAGGTGCTTGGTGAGGTGGTCCAAGGTATGGACACTAAGGTTCAATGCAAAGAAGTGCAGGATCACACACAAAGGAGCAAAGAATCCAAAAACAGAAAACAGGATGGGTGGAGTGGAGGTGGAACAGATAAAGGCTGAAAAGGATCTTGGGTTATTATATTTAATAACCGAAAGCAGTCTGCACAATGTACTAATGCAGTGGGTAAGGCCAGCAGAATGTTGGAATGCATATGTAGGGGGATCAGCAGTAGGAGCAAGGAGGTGATATTGCCCCTGTACAGAAGCAGATCCCTGGTGAGACCACATTTGGAATACTGTGTGCAGTTCTGGAATCCTCACCTGAGAAAGAATAGGGGTAAGGTGGAGTCAGTCCAGAGAAGAGCCACCACGGAGATTCAGGGACCCAGCATTTAAGTAAATTTTCAGGCAGGTTTCAGGCTTGTGCACCCAGTTATTGTGGCTAAATGTTGCTCTTTACATATTTAAATGTAGTCCTGGCACCGTGGGGGAGTGGGCTACTACCTCTGCCTACATACCTGTATGCAGGTTGAGGGGCCTGGGTTCAGATCTGGCTGTGACAAGTGGCCCTATTCTAACTATAATACTATTAACACGGTATCTCCACCCAGATAATTCCTTAAATGGGTTACATGTTATGTTAGCACAACCCTCTGGGAGGTTGTACCTACCCGCAACCCACCTAGTGACCCAACACCCAAAAATTGCAATAAAACACTTTACTTTGCATGCAGCACCCCAAATCCACATAACACATTCACTTGTTAACTGAGACCCATAAAACAATCTTCACACAGCAATTTCCAACAACAAAACACAGCTTCTTTGGAGGTGAGGGGTTAGGAATGGGCTACCTGGACAAAGGATAGCTGTGGAGAAAAATGTAGTTAGTAAAGAATTGAGAACAAATAATAACATGAAAGCCCATAGACCAGCCCACCCCCACTGGTACCAGTGTTTACCCTGATGGTCCTCAAGGGTTCCCACAAGGTGCAGGCCTGTTGATTGCCATGGGTTGGCCAGCTGTTGGGGCCCTGAAACTTGATAAAAGTGCTTTGGTTATGATGATTAATTTTACCCTTTCCAGGAGCCAGGTCCTGGGTACTCACTGTTCGTGGGTCTTAGATGCCTGGAGTATGGAGCTCCTTGATCAGTGCAGTACAGGGCAGGAAAAGGCGAGCCTTGCTTCCCCTGCCAGGATGGAACTTGCTTGCGGATCACCTTGATTGTAGTTCTGGCCACTTGTCACCTTCAGCCGCTTCTGGCCCATTGCAGAGCTCTGTGGCAGGAACACACCAGCCCCAGAAGGCCTAGACCCGAGAGTGGCTCCACAGCCCGGCTCCCCACAATGGATCCCAGGTGCCCTAGCACCCCATCAAGTGCCGGTGACCTCCTGAGACAGTGAGTCCCACTTGGAAGGGGTTAACCGATTCCCTCCATTGCTCTGGGTGAGAACTTCCAGATGGTGGGGATCCTCCTGCAGTCCCTGCACTGAGTTTGAAACCAGCAGAAATCACAGACAGTTACTCAAGCAAAGTTCAGTGCCAGTTGGCGTGGGTACTAGCCCTAGATCAATGAAGCACAGGTGCAAACCACAGGGGGATCCAAGCACAGCAGGCCCCTGCACACCAGTCTGCACTTTCCAGTTAGAAAATGTCCACAACCTTTCCTTCAGCTGCAGCTGGGACACAGCTCTCAGCCACTTCAGCCAGTTCACTCAGGAAATGTACAACACCTGGCTAACACCCCGACATCCAGAGATGCTTTGCCTCCTCAGAATCCCAATCACAGTCCCACAAAGGTAAAACAAACTCTCTGCAGCAACTGTGGCACTCAAACAGAACAGCTCAGTCAATTCAGTCTACCAGTGCAGGGTTTCTGCAGCACTTAGCTTCTCCCAAAATAATACACAGCTCACAGTACCTGAGGAATCAAGTTATCAGTTCAGTCTCTCATTCTCTTTTCCTTGCTGAACTTTTCCTGAACACAGCAGTCTCCTCTGGAAGGCTAGGAAAAGCCTCCTTAGTCCAGATCCACTCTCACAGGAGTCTTCTGACTCATCCAGAGCTTGGGAACAAGACTGACTCAATCCTGGAAAGTCCACTGAGTTTCAGCCAAGAATCCCAGGCTCTGATTGGCTGATGGAGCCTATCAATTATCTAAAACTATAGAGATCAATATTTTCTGGTGGCTTATTGGGGCGTGATCTAGGCACCTGAATTAGTCCCCTCCTTTTCACAGGAGTCCCTTTGATTCAGTTTTAGGTGCCTAGGCAAGTGATTGGCTACTGGGTGGGGTCATAGTGTCATCAGTGTGTTTGCTCCCGTTCAGTCTGATGCAGTCCAACACAGTTCCCCACCAGTTCGGCCCTGGTGCAGCTATGCAAAATACTTTATTTACCCCACAGTATTGTAGCCCCAAATTCCCCCTGTAAAATGTGCCCACTATTGCTCAGTAACTTCCAGTACTTTTTTAGTCTCTGCCACCAAAACACAGTCCCCCTAGGTGGCAGCAACTTTCTCATTAATATTAATGAGGACTCATCTTTATTCATGAGCCCTCTCTTATGCCCTGATTCAGCACTTCGCGGTACGCCTTATCTAAAATACCTAGAGGGCTGTCTTAGCCCTTGCTTTCATCCCTGGTCCCCAAATGGCTGAGCAAGGGCACCGAGACCACTAACACGCTCCCTGATTGACCGCAAATGGCAGCCAGTAAGATCAAGTGCTTTACATGCATGCGCGATCACTGCCTTGCTTCGAGGAGCAAAACAAAACTAAGTTTTAATGCCCAGACGGGGCTGAAATCGAAGGCAGAGCTGTATGGGGAACCTGGGGAGCATCACAGACTCAGGCTGTGGTGGGGAAATGCTGGGGATCACCAGAAGGAAAAGGAAAAATGGGAGGAAACTGGGGGGCAATTAAGGTAAGCCCCCAAAGGGGGGGGGGTTACATCTCTCCCCTGCCTGCAGAAGTCTACAATAAGCTAGTAATCATAATAACCTTTACTATACATTACTTGGTATTCTAGGTACATTACTATACTTATATACATTATTAAACATATACTGTATCAGACCTGATACATAACAACTGTAATAAATAATAAATAACACTTTATTTATTAAGCGCCTTTCAAGCACCAAGGCGCTGTACAAAATAAGCATAGAACAGAACCATATATAAAATCAGAATAATAACAATCTTCAATATTAACAATAAAACCAGAGACATATATAAAATCAAAATGACAGCACTCTCAAGTCAAAAAGGCTCGCATCCAAATATGGGTCTTGAGTTCGTGCATAAAGATCTCCACGGATGTGCATTCCCGAAGCTGGTGAGGCAGAGAGTTCCAGAGGGTTGGGGCAGCAAACATAAAAGCCCGAGCTCCAGATGATTTTAAAAGAACCCTCAGAACCTCCAGCAACCCCTTGTCAGCCGAACTGAGTTGTCGTACAGGGGTATAAGGAATCAGAAGCTCTTTCAAGTAGTCAGGGCCAAGTCCGTGCAGGGCTTTGAATGTCTGAAGACCTACTTTATTTATTTATTTGCTTTTGCTAACCGGGTAAGCACGCTAGACAGCAAGTGCCTATTTTCAGGTACGACCCAGGAGAATTACAAGGTAATTACATAGGAGAAATACATTAGACATCAGTTACAGTCAGGAGCAGACATACTTCAATGGTGAGACAGAGAAGCAGTTACATAGTAGCATTACAAGTCAGGAGCAGACAGACTCCAATAGTGGGAATAAAACATCAGGGATTTTTAAGGCAGGAAAATAGACCACACCTCAGGTGGAAAGACAATAGTTAGATCATATACCTTCTAGTAGAGTGCAGCGCTGAGGAGGCGAGAGGGACAGAGCCAGGTTGGGGTACTAAAGAAGGTGGGAGGTGGGGCTGGGCAGTTAGGCGGCACATAGGCAGGCTGCAGCAGATTTCAGGAAGTTCTGAAGGGAGGTTTTGAAGGTGGAGTGGGAGGGGGAGGCGCAAACCTGTGGCGGAAGGGAGTTCCACAGCTTGGGTGCGTGGGAGGTAAATGCCCTATCACCAGTAAGGGTGCAGGTCTTGGGGACCAGGCGGGTCTGGGATGTGCAGGACCTAAGGTGGTAGACGGGGGAGACGTGTCTCAGGGGGAGGGTGAGTGAGGCGGGAGCTGCCGTCCGAATTACGTTGTCAGTGGTGATCCACCACTGTATAGGCAGCCAGTGCAGATCGTGCAAGACAGGGGTAATATGCATCCTTCTCAGTACCCCTGTCAACAACCTAGCAGCAGTGTTCTGTACTAGCTGCAAGTGGCGGATATCAACCCCAGGAAGCCCCAGGTAAAAGGAGTTGCAGTAGTCAAGGCGAGAGGTCACGAAAGCGTGGACCAACACAGGTAGATCACAGGATGGAACAAGATGCTTCAGCCTGGCAATGTTCCTAAGAACTAGATCTCTTGTACTGGGACCTTCAATTAAGGGTAAAAACCAAAAAAAAAGGAGTTGATGTGTTTGTCAGAGGTAGTTGAAGTAAATTGTTTTCTGTTATCTGTGTTATCTGTGTACTTATCTAGGTGCTTGTCACAGGTGTCAGAAGGGAATTGTCATCTGTGAAATTAAAGTGTAGAAAGATTTGCAAAGTAGGGGGAGTGGCTTAACTAGAAGGAGCCAGGTTAAGACCAGATATAAATACTGTCCTAGATAGCTTCTGCCAGAGGACAGACAGAACTCCAGGAGGAAGGAGCTACTGGTATAACTAAAACTTCTCTACTGGGACTATATTGCCCTCCTTCCTTCCCCTCCACCCTAAACCAGTTCTACTTTTATAGGCACAGTATTTAACTGACAAAAGGAACTTCCTGTTTGGGAGCAGGAAGTGAGTGATCACAAAGCCACCAAAGACTCACCATCCTAAAAGGGCAAGAGTAGCTCTCCATCCCTCCCCCCCCAGCTGCTGGAGGTCTGATTCTGAGCAAGTAAGGAGACTACTGAGAAATATAGGAACTTCTTGTCTCAGAACAGGAAGATCAGGAGATAAAAGGGTGCAGAGGCAGTAAGTAAGTAGGGAGAGAAAAAAAAAAATAAATAGAGGAAAGAGTAAGTATTCCAAATAACAGTTAGGGGGCCAGAAAAAAGACATGATGGGAGTGGTGCAGTGCAGTGGCTGTGGAGCAGCAGTTTTCCGGGAGATGTTTTGGAGGATGCAGTGTTGTCCCATCTGCAGACACCTCTCTGGGCTGAGGGAGGAGGCTTCTCATCTCCAGGCTGAGTTGGCCAGGATTTGTGGGACCTCCTCTTCCACCCAGGGACCACCAGGGCTACTGCCGTTGCCTCAGAGGTTGCCAAGAAAGAGGAGTGGTTGGACCACAGTGGGCTCAGGGAGGGTGAGGGTGGTGGAACAGAGGCTCATTCCTCCAGTTGTACCTCTCCACAATTTCTATGCCGTTCTGGAAAAATGTGGTTCCTCTATGGAGGCACCCACAGTGGAGACCAAGGAGGATGCTGGGAACCTCCACAAAGGAGACCCAAAGGAGGGTGGCATGGGACTCCACAGGGGAAGGAAACAACTCCTGGTGGGGGAGGAAAGGGAGAGGGAGGTAAGGTGCCTGCCTGGCGCCATGGCTTGGAGAGACAGGGAGCGAATCCTCAGGATCGCAGGAGCAGCTGCACGAGGGAGGGAACTGGATGTCATTGTCCACCTAGGGACAAATGACCTGGCTAAGAAAGGGATTAGAGCAGTGCAAGAATTGTTTGTGGAGCTGGGGAGGGGCCTTAGACAAATAGCACACACGGTAGCCTTCTCGAAGGTGCTGCCTGTCTATGCCACGGGTGAGGCTAGGGTGCTCCACACCATGGGATTCAATAAGTGGTTGAAAAACTGGTGCAGAGCTCAGGAATTTGGCTTCATTGGAGACTGGGGGTCCACCTGGAGGGATGCAGGCCTATACTGGCATGATGGTCTGCATCTGTCCAGGAGGGGAACCAGAATCCTAGGTGATAGGTTTAAATACTTCATTGACAAGTATTTAAACTAGCCAAGGGGGGAGGCACTGGAAAGGAGCAGGAAATCCTAGCCCCCAAAATATCAGGGTACTAAGTGAGGTAGACACCAACATACAGATGTCAATAGGGAGAAGCGCGGGGTAAATGGAGAAAGTGACAAATGCAATAAGGACAGGGATGGGGCAAAAAGGGGTAAGGCCATCAAGAAATGGAGGGTAATGAGTACCAACACCCATAGTCTGGGCAACAAGCTCCCTGAGCTGGTGGCCTTGATGGAAGAGGGATGCCTGGATATTGTAGCAGTCACAGAAACATGGTACACAGAGAACCATGACTGGGATGTTAACATACCAGGATACACAACCTACAGGCGAGATAAGGAGGGCAGAAGGGGGGGGAGTAGCTCTCTATGTAAGGGAAGGGGTAAAAGCAACTGAACAAAAGAGTAAACAGGGAGGAGAGGAGGCACTGTGGGTCACCTTAGAGACTGGAAATGGCACCACAATCCGCACAGGGGTTGTACATAGATCCCCATGTCAGGGGGAGGGAATGGACAAGGATATGATAGAAGGCATACGTAGGATGGCAGAGAAAGGGGAGATACTGTTGATGGGGACCCAACATGCCAGATGTTAACTGGAGCACCTTACGGCAGCCACATCCAAAAGCAGGGCCATTCTTGATGCCCTTCAGGTGGCATGCCTCAAACAGCTAGTTTTGGAACCCACTCATGAGGGAGCAATCTTAGACCTCGTACTCTCAAATGGGGACAGTGAGAGGATCTGAGATCTAGAAGTGGCTAGCCATTTGGGAACAAGTGACCACCAAACTGTGGTTCATGATAAACTCTGCTTCAGAGTCAAGCCATACAAAAGTGAGGGTTCTGGACTTCAGGAGGGCTGACTTTGGCAAGATGGGTGAGTGCCTTAGAAAAGCAGTAGCAAACAGGCTAGAAGGAGGGGTGGAGCAACAATGGGGAAATATCAAAAGTGCCATCACAGAGGCAACAAACCTTTGTATGAAGCAAATGAACAAATCAAAATGAAAGAAAAAGCCACTATGGTTCTCAAAAGAGGTTAGGGAGAAAAAGGTAGCATTTAGGAAGTATAAGGAAACACAGAAGGAGCAGGACAGAGAACTGTACCAGTTAAGGCAGAAGGAAGCAGGGAGGATAGTCAGAATAGCAAAGGCACAAATTGAGGAAAAGATAGCTAACTCGGTTAAGAAGGGGGATAAAACCTTTTATAGGTATATCAGGGAGCGTAGAAAGACAAAGGGAGGGATAATGAGGCTGAATAGAATGGATGGTGGGTTGGCAGAGAGGGACAGTGATAAAGCAGGGATACTGAATGAATACTTCTGTTCAGTTTTCACAAAAGAGGAAGTGGGGGAGGTACCTAATCCAATTAACAGAAGCACTCTGGAGAGGGGGGTTGATCCCAGTCCTTTCACAGAAGAAAGGGTTCTGAAAGAACTCCTAAAACTGAAGGTGGATAAAGCAATGGGGCCAGATGGAATTCACCCTAGAATACTAAAAGAATTAAGCAGAAAACTAGTGACACCACTGACTACGCTTTTTAACAGATCATGGGAGGATGGTGTGGTACCTGAGGACTGGAAGAAGGCAGATGATTCCCCTTCACAAAAGTGGGACCAAGGCGGAGGCAGGAAACTACAGACCTGTCAGTTTGACCTCTGTGGTAGGGAAAGTGACGGAATCACTTCTGAAGGAAAGAATTGTTGAGTACCTAGAGGCCAGTGGGGCTGGGACCCAAGGCAGCATGGGTTCCAGCGGAAGGTCATGACAGGCAGATCTAATTGATTTCTTTGACTGGGTGACCAAAGTAGTAGACATGGGAGGGCTGTGGACATGGCCAACCTAGACTCTTAGCAAGGCATTTGACACAGTCCTCACAAAAGATTAGTAGTCAAATTAACCAGCCTGGGAGTGGGTCCCAACGTGGTAGCCTGGGTAAAACATTGGCTGAACAACAGGACACAGAAGGTAATTGTAAATGGAGTCCACTCTGAAGAAAGAGGGGTTACTAGTGGGGTACCGCAGGGTTCAGTACTGGGTCCAGTCCTTTTTAATGTCTTTATAAGTGACATTGCAGAGGGACTGGAAGGAAAAGTATGCCGCTTTGCAGATGACACACAGATCTGCAACAGGGTTGATACACAAGGAGGCATGGAAAGGATGAGAAGGGATTTGGCAAGGTTGAAGGAATGGTCAGAAGTATGGCAGCTTGGATTCAATGCAAAGAAGTGCAAAGTAATGCACCTGGAAACAAAAACTCAGGGAAGATTACACAGTGGGGGTAGTAACAACAAAAAAAAATGGAAAGAGACCTAGGGATAATCCTATCAGATGACCTTAAGGTTGGCAAGCAATGCGAGAAGGCGGTAGGGCGGGCTGGGGGGATACTGGGATGTATAGGGAGAGGTATCACCAGCAGAAAACAGGAAGTTGTTATCCCCCTGTACAGACAGTCGGTGAGACCCCATCTGGAGTACTGCGTTCAGTTCTGGAGACCCCATCTCCGCAAGGACATAGACAGGATAGAGGCAGTTCAGAGGATGGCAACTAAAATAGTGCAGGGTCTGGAAGAGAAGCCCTACGAGGAAAGACTAAAGGAGCTTAATATGTATACCCTTGAGGAAAGGAGGGAGAGGGGGGGGACATGATAGAAACGTTTAAGTACCTCAGTGGAATCAACAAAGTCCAAGAGGGTAACATCTTTTAGAAAAAGAGATGTGCAAGAACAAGGGGACACAATTTGAAGATAGAGGGGGGACGGCTCAGGGGCAATGTGAGGAAGTATTTTTTCACAGAGAGGGTGGTGGATGCATGGAACATCTTCCTGAGGAGGTTGTGGGATCTAAAACTGTGGGAGAATTCAAGAATGCATGGGACAGACATAAGGCAATTTTTGTGGGGGGGTAGGAAGAAATAGGCTGTTGGTTAAATAGAATCTGCAGCTTATCCTCTAGGTAGGGAAATGGGCAGACTAGGTGGGCCAAGCAGTCCTTATCTGCCATCAAAGTCTATGTTTCTATGTTAACAACTGCTGACACCTGATAACGAAGGGTCAGCCCGTTGTCAAGTACAATATCCAGGTTAGGCACTCGATCAGAGGTAAGGGGCTGATCTCCCCACAAGAATAAACCATAAGGCAGATCAGACCTCAGCCCCTCTATTCTGTGACCCGGGTCCACAACCATAACCTCGGTTTTAACAGTGTTCAACCTTAACCAGCTTGAATTCATCCAATCATGGATTTCAGTGAGGCAGTTGTTAAATACAGAGAGAGCACTATCCTGGTCGGGCGCAAAAGACAGAGCTGGGTATCATCAGCATAGCAGTGAAACCTCAGCCCATACCGTCTTACAATGTCTCTGAGGGGCAACACATACACTGCAAACAACATGGGGAGAGCATCGGGCCCTGAGGAACCCCACACTGCAGAGAGAAAGCGTCAGGAAAAAAATCCCCGACACAACTCTCTGTGTTCTCCCAGATAAAAAAAGAAGTAAACCATCTGAGCACTGTACCAGTCAGTCCACAGATGGTCCTCAGGCGCTCAAGCAAAAGTCCATGGTCTACAGTGTCAAAAACTGAAGAATGATCAAGGAGAACCAAGATAGAATGATTTCTCCAATCTTTTGCCATCAGGAGATCATTGCGCACCTGAACCAGAGCAGTCTCTGTACTATGCCTCTTACGAAAACCAGACTGGAGTGGTTCGTAGATATTATGGATGGTCAAATGGTCCTCCAGCTGGATTGCCACTACCTTCTCAATAACCTTCCCTATAAAGGAAAGGTTAGAGATAGGTCTGTAGTTGGCGAAAACATCTGGGTCCAAAGAAGCTTTCTTCAACAGGGGGGTTACTACCGCTTCCTTCAAGGAGCTAGGAAACTCACCCAATTCTAAGGAGCCCCAGATTATTTGAGCCAGAAGCGGGCCCATGATCTCAACACAACCCAGAATCAGGGAGGTTGGGCCCAGACGTAAACTACAGTACGTAGGGCACATCCCATGGACAATCCACATAACATCCTCAAACTTTGGCTGGACAAAGGAACTCCAGGAGGCCCGAGGTATTGCGACCGAACGCCAACCAACATCGTCCCCCATAGAGTGTGTCTGCCGGATCTCTGATCGCATGTCGGCCACCTTATTCACAAAGAATTGAGCAATCTCATCACACTTCTCTTGTGAAAAGGCTCGACGGAGCTGGAGACAGGCTGGGTTGCACAGTCTATCCACAGTTCTGAAAAGCTGAGCCGGTTGGTTCTGAGCGACAGCTATCTCCTTGGACAGAAATGCTGCCTTCTTAAGGGGGATCTCTGATTGGTTGAGCGAATAATGTCCCTCCAAACTAAAGCGGTCAACTTCTAAGGCAGATTTCCACCATTGACGCTCTAACCGTCGTCCCACACGTCACAACTGCCTCAAGGACCCATCAAACGAAGGGTCTCGAGGGCGGAGAGAGAGGGGACGAACATGGACAGGAGCAAGTGAATCAAGAGCCGAGGAAATGGCCTGATTATAAGCCAGAACCAACGACTCAGGATTATTGCAAGCAACCGGAAACTCAAAGAGGTTCAAAACTGCCATCAGGTCTTCAGGACACACATCCTGCAAAGAGCGGTATCGAACCATCTCCACAGAGCAGACCTGCGAAGGGGAGCAGAAAAATTGAAGCCTACGGTGTAGTGATCAGACCAACTGACTGGTTCCACCTCCAAATTAGAGGCCTTAATCCTCGGGAGAAAGACCAGATCCAGGGAGTGACCACCCCCAGCATCCGTACCATCCTGTGTCCCTGTGTATGACCGTGATTATGAGTACCTGAGGAAACAATCTGAGTGAAGCCCAGTGATATCATCAGCTGGAGGAAGTGCTGACCAAAAGTTGAGTTCGTTGTCAAACCAAGCATTGAAGTCACCCAGAACCATCAATCAGGGTGACTCCAATGCCATATCAGTGACAAAGTCTGCCACTTCCTGCAGGAATTGCCTCTCATCCCCTGGTGGATGGTAGAAGAGGGCTATCCTGTAACCCACACTGGCTACTACGGTACACTCAAAGGATTTGGCCTCCTCAACTGGTACACTTGTGAGCCCCAATGTGGTCTTGAAACAGACTGCAACTCCCCCCTGCAATCCAATCTCGGGCGGTGAATCCCCGAGTACCCGGCTGGAACTAATTTCTCTAAAATGGGACCAGCATTATGATCCAGCCAGGTCTCGGTGATGCAAGCCAGATCAGGTGTTCCACCAAAGTCAGCAATAACAACAGACTTGTTTTTAACAGATCTGGCATTGCACAGCACCGCTCGAGTTGGACAGGGATCCGGAGCTGTCCCAGCTACTTGCCCATCCAAAGAGGTGGTGCCCTTGGGTATGGGGACTAGACATGGAACACCACATTCCAGGCTCCATTTCACCCCAGGGCATCTTCTGGACCTTATAAGCCCCGTATGAGAAGTCTGTTCAAATACTAAGCGCCTGACAGCGCTGGTAGATGGAGAATGGGAGAGGGGGAGGAAAAAGGGCAGAGGGCACGGAGATCGGAGGGCGAATAACGCACGACCGGGGAGACCTGCCAGCACATATCACAGCAGAAAACAAAAGTAAATACCAGACACTTCAGTAAAACCTCAACTCCCTCATACATAACCCACCCCAAAATAACAAAACCCACACAACTACACTTTACTCACAACAAAAAAACAAAAATCCATAAATGGCTAACAATACAACATTAATTAACGTCCCCTCCCAAGGACCCTCTCACAGCACTGAGGAACAAAGAAGAAAACAAACTACACTTCAGAGCTAGGTTTGACCTAAAGGTCCTCTCACTACCAGTAGAAAAAAACATTCAAAGAAAAAACAAAATATAGAGAGTCTATTTGAAATTGAAGGCACTCTCACTGCCGATGATGGGCAGTCTTGCACAGAATCTGAAAATAAAAGGGAAGTGAGGCCCTCTCACCACTCACACTCTCCTTTATCAGATGGTACCAGGATCCAGTGAAAAGTCAAATGGCTGTACAATAACTCAAACCATATATATAAGCTTGGTGCGGGTCCAAAGATGGATGCAGTCTCAAATAAGGCCAAAGATATCCACAGGCCAGACAGCAGGAAGTCGGAGCTCCACCCCCGCACCCCTCCCAGTTGCCTAATCAGGCTCTGCTGTGCTAACGAGACCCGCAGCTACAGCCAACCCGAGGCCGGACTTATAGGCCGACTCCGGAGCAACTTAGAAGCCCCCCAATGACCCCAACTTCTTAGGGAGAAAATGGGAGTAGCTCCTGCTTGGTCCCAGCTGCACAACCCAAGATCACCCAGGCACCACCAAAGACACTGCTATGGGCCTGCTTCTTGAGTAATACTAACAGACACAGCAACAGTAACAGTAACAATCCCAGAAAAAGTGGGACACTGATCAATGAATCAGGTCCCACAATCAACGATACTTCCACCCGTCAGCTGTCTTTCCCAATCAAATTTCTGGCAGAACTCTCCTTGAGGAAAATTCAGTTTTCCACCAAAAATCGTTGCCGCCTTCAGCAATGTACCACCGCTGCAAAATCCAGCATCACATAGCGACGACAAACAATCCACAGATCCACTTCCAGTAACGGGCTAGATGACCAAAAGACAACCCAGCCGAATAAACGAGAAGCACGTCGAGGAGATAAAAATCAGTCACTGTGATCCCGCTAAATAATTCTCTTCCCTGCACTGAGAGAGTACAGCAGGAAATAGCAGTAGAAAGTACTTGCAAAACAATATCTCCTTGATTTAGCAGATCCCCACCACATAACTCATTGCACTCTGAAGGGAAATGCCAGGGCAGATGGTAGTGCACATAAAGTACCGAACAGAAAAACAGTCCTGGAGCTTAATGTAGCCCTCCGCAAAGCCACTCTTCCGCACCCGAGGAGCGCCGGAGCAAGCGGCAAAAGCCAGCAATACAGTACACGGCTGTAAAACACCAACTGATGGGGAAAACAATGTAGACAGGCACAAATAAAATGAATAATCAAATAAGACGAAATAAAAGTAAATAAAACAGTTAACATGAAACGAAGCACTTCAAGGCACTGAAGGCTGGTGCAATGTGACTGCCATCTTCAACTATATTCAGTATAACATGCTATCTCTTTAAATGATACACTTGGAAATACTTTGTCATGACCTCGTAAATGTAATTATTATACTGGTTATATTTGTCTAACCCCAGCAAATGACATAACCTTTTATTTATTTATTTGAATTTTGTTGACCAGGTAGGCCCACTGAAACAAAGCTGTCCTTTTTTCAGGAGTGACCCGGAGAATATAAGCATTCCATACGTAAGATAAACATTGCTATACAGTGGGGGGAAAAATTACACTTGTAAGTACAGGAAATTAAAACATAAAGGGCAGGATTCACAAAGAAGATGCGCCTGGCGCATCTCAGATGAGCCGGCGCAAGTCAGATGCGCCGAGCCTAGGCAGTGGCATTCACAAAGGGATGTGCCGTGCCAAGCAACAAGCACAACACCACTGTGAATCACCACAGGACACAACAGCGCATCCACAGAAATGCCAATGCATCCAGAGATGCCCCAGGGCAGGCAGGCAGCCCTGCAGCCACACAGGGGGAGCCAGCAGAACAACTGGAGCAAATCTGGGCAGGAGGAGAAAACACAGAGCCGACACAAACAGACCCACGGACACAGGTGTAGAGTAAAACATGTTTATAAAATGTAATTGCTATAGAAACTGTACAGATCAAATGCCAGAAAAGGAACAACAACAACAGAAGGGAATGGGGGAGCAGGGATGGGTAGGAGGATGGGAAATGGGACAGAAACAGGGAACAGGGTAGGGCAACTATTTACACAGGAAGGCCCCCAGATGGTGGCAGGGGGACACTAGCGGTGCCGTGCTGTGCCACGCAGCACCCTGGCACGGCCTGGAAGGCGCAGCACGACGCCCCACAGGGCAGCTGACAGGCGCCAAACAGTCTGTGTAAGAGGGCGCAGGGCTGCCTGGATGGCCACATGGATGCTCTGGTCCGCATCCACTGGCACAGTGCCACCACCGTCACCACCTGGAGCGGCACGGTGATCATGGACACCTACAGAAAACGACAGAAGGAACACACACTGAGGGCCAGAACGTGGATCACAACCCTGCCCACCACAGCCTGCACAACACCAGAAAGACTGCAGTCATGTAAAGCGGTAGTCACCCACCCCTGGAGGGGCACCAGGCCTGGCACCCATATATCGTCGACGACACTCCTCAGCAGCATCCGCGGCACATTGCCTGGCCCCTGGACCTGCAAAACACAACACACAGCACCATGACTGAAGACTGCCACAGTGCAGGATGCAAGCCCCCAGCCACCCCACCCTGCCGGCACATGGCCATGCAGCAGACGGTGATGCCAGTGCCTGAGGCAGCCGGTGTAAGTGGTCACACACAGCCATGCCCGTCCCCTCCCAGCACCAGGGCAAAGCAGCACAGGAGCACCATGGTGGTAGTGATAGACACACACAGCAGGCGCCACAGAAGGATACAGCTGGAGAACACCTACCTGGCCGTGGCAGTGCACCCCTGTGTACACGGCGCCGCAGTCGTGCAAGCCTCTCCGGGTCCCACCTTTTGGAGGTCGCCATAGCGATGCCTGCACTGCTCACCTGGGCGTGGCATGCCTGTACGCTGCACAATCTGTGAAGCAGTGTTGGCCCACACCCTGGCCCTGGGCTCATGGAGGTCCTTCTGAGCAAACAGGCGGCCCTCCACAGCCATGACTTGTGCCACTAGGTGTAGCAGCTTCAAATGTGACCAGTTCATGGCCCTAGGCACCATTCTCCCAGCTCCAGGCATCCTCCACTGTGTACATACAGTGGCAAGGTGCAGTCGGGAATGTGCCGTCCACTGACCGTTATGCGCCACGTGTAACAGTGATACACGTGCAGCACACCGCTTACTGAACATGAAGCGCGATTGGCAACTGCCGATGGAACCGTGCGTGCACACGCCCACAGCATGCTATGGCGCCGCATGGCATGGACACGATCGGCGCATGTGCTGTGCACGTGCCGTTGCCATGTTGTGCACGGCATACGCCAGTAACGTGCACCGTGCATAGTGCATGATCCATGGGGAAGGACGGACAATGCAGCCTGGGCGCCGCAGTGTGGGACAACCTGCGCAATTCAGTACACGGCACCACGATCATCAGGCATGCTATGGCGCACCGGACAATGGGGGAATGGCACATAATGGAAGATGCACTGAGCAACACGTACAATGCATGCGTGGGGAATGCCCCAAGCCATGCAGATGCGCCACCCAGACCACATATGCACTGGGTATGCACTCTACTGTCAGTGGCGCATCACGCAGATGCTCTGTGCAGAGTGAGATGAGCTGGGAGCAGTTATGCAATCCAGAGAGAATGTGCCCCAGACAGCCTCATCATCCATGCATGGGCACCTCAGCCGATTAGCATCTCATTAACAGGTGCTCAGGCCTCATTTGCATGCCCTGAGCCATACATGCGCCCAATTCAGCAGGCTGAAAGCAGGGTACTGAGAGGAGTCAGTGCCTACAGGGTGAGTATACTGCCACAGTCACAGGGCTACAGCACACACTGGTGTGCCTGCATTGGAGTGGGCACAGCTGATGGTGCCCCAGTACACTGCATGTGGGACCAGACTACCATCAGGTGGCCATCACAGCAACATGTGATGTACAACCGCAGGGACGTATCCATGGGGTGACTGCGGACAGGTCCCTGCCGAGGCCATAGCGGACGACCGTGTCACTGGGACACACACAGCACAGCACAGCACGTTCTGGGCACTGCTGCATGATGGATGGCATCGCGCCGTGGTGTGTACTCCGGGGGGGGGGGTTCAACATGTACGGAGGACAACACATAGTACACAGGGATGGTATGGATGGCTGGGGGTAGACTGCACTGTGAGGTGCATGCAGTGCCATGACACATATATATACATCGCACAGTGCAACACCTGTGCAGGCACAGTGTCACCGCTGCCAGCACGCACACCGCCGATGTGCAAACACCGAGTGCCACCACATGACAGTCCCCCTCCGCCCTGCAGCCAACACAGTGGTGGCACCCAGGTATGATGGTGCACCATGGTGGTGGAACACACACAGCTGGGGTATTGGGACACACACACCGCGGACGGGTCGGTGTCACACACCCTGTGGTGGCTACATGGTACCCCTGCTACGTCCTGGGTGCCATGTGTGGCACATGCACTGTCCCTCATGGACTGCACACCATGGTGCATGTCCATCTGTGCCAGGCAGCCCACGCATGGGCCATGGCACAGGCCACTGGCACCACAGACCATGGTGAGTCTGCAGACAGTGGGAGCTTGTTGTGGGACTGTGTGTACACCTGGGCGGGTCTGACACAAGGTTGCTTCTACCCACAGTGTGTTGAATGTCCGAGGAGTCAGGTGCCGCTGGGAGGTGGCGACCAAACTTCACACGGGATGAGGAGAGGGCACTCATCGAGGCATGCCATCTACACCTGGATGTACTCACTGGCAGGGGTGGCAGCAGGACGGCGCATGCAGCGGGCTGGGAGGAGGTGGCCTGGCACGTGAACGTTGTTGCACCATACAACCGCACAGTGCATGAGTAAAGGAAGCATTGGAATGACGGCCGACGGAGGGCCAAGGAGAGGGTGGCCAGCATCCAGGCCTCCCTGTGGCAGACAGGGAGCGGATCCGGCTCGGTGGCACCACTCAGCCCCAACAAGGCCCTCCTGGCCACCAGTGTGTCAGGGACGTCCATGCGTGGTGTCCCTGGGGGTGGCTTCCAGATGGGGGTGCAGCCCATCGCAGCATGGTGAGTAGCTGTGCACCCTGTCTGCACCTGCCATGGACAGGCGTGCATACCCGGCGATGTGTGGCTGACTGTGTATTGTGCCATATGCATCCTGTGCATTAACCAAGTCTCCCTTTCTGTCTTCCACAGCTCCATCATGACTCCATGGCACGGCCGTGGCCGACTGCGCAGCCCCCATAGGCAGTGATGCGGGCCCACCCCTTGGGGCCGCTGACAGTGATGTGGGTGTGTCCATGCTCCACACACCACTGGTCACGGTACCAGTGGCGGAGGGCTCTGCAGAGCCCTCCACCAGCAATGGTGGTACTGCAGGTGGGTACATCTCATGGTTGGGCCTGGCTGGGTTGTCTGATGGTGACCCAGAGGAAGTGGTGGACATAGCGGATGCACTCATCGTGCTTGCCAGTGGCATGCAGGGTGAGGGCATTAACATCGATGCATGTTCCACCGTCAGCAGCACCACTGTCATGGGTGACTGCAGTGCACACAGTGTGGGGCCACCTGTGCACGGGACCCTGGGTGCCAACGGCGTTCCTACTGTGCTGGACACTGGTGCAGCAGTGGCACATATGCCTGGGGCTGTGTGTGCCGTGCCCCCTGCACCGCTGCCCAGCACAGTGCTGGCAGCATCAGTGGCATCCAGGCAGGGCACCAGTGGGCACACATCTGCTACAGTGGGACCACTGGATGACATGCATGGACAGCAGGTAACTGTGCCCTGCCATGATACTCATACAGTACAGCCTGACAGGGTGTGTCCACCGCCCGTGGATGACCCTGGTGAGGCTGCCCATTCCCCGGTTCGACGGTGCCACCCCCATGCTGCATCGCCTGCGGAAGACATGGGTGTCTACCTTGACCTGTTGCGGGCAACTGTGGATGGTTAGGAGGCACTCTGGGCAGAGTTCCGTAGCCATCGGGCTGTCATGGTCCAGGAGCATGAGTCCGCGGCAGCTTGGTGTACTCAGATGTTGGCTGAGACACACGTCATGCAGGTGGGCATGACCACAACCATGGAGTGGACCGTAGCCGCTGCGGAGGCAGTGGCTGCATCCACAGCACACCGCAGACAGCGTGCCTTTTAGTTGGACGCCCAGGAGCAGGTCCCGGACACCCCATTGACAGGACCAGGTGAATCGGCCACTCCATTGAGCACCCATTCACGGTCTCAGTGCAACACCCCTGTGGGGTTCCTGGGAACACCCCCTGTGGCTGGTGATGGCACCCTGATCACCAGTGGCCGTGGCAGAGGCCGCCCGCGTGTCCGTGGCAGTCGTAGGACGGCCCTGTCATGTCCATGCCCAGGGGCCTGTGGTGGTGGGTGGCAAGGTCGTGCACACTGGCTGCCCTGTGGGTGGTGCCAGTGCCGCTGTGTGTGGTGGTCACCAGCCACACGGTTGCCCTGGCACCCCCCCCGTGTCGCCTGTGCTTGTGCACCTGTGTGTTTGTGTGTGCTGCAGTCATGTCATGTGTCATGGGTATGATGGGTGCGTTACGGTGCATGCAGTGCCCAAGTGCCGGCCGCAGTGCACACTGACCCGTGATGGTGTGGGTGTGGCCTGTGTGGTTCCGGTGTGGTGCATGCAGTGTGTGTGTGAGAGTGTGTGTGTGTGTGTGTGTGTGTGTGTGTGTGTGCCTCACCATGTGCACATGCCCGCATGTGCGCCCCGGTGTGGCTTGTGGTATCTGCCTTGCCCCTGCACTGATTTCCCTACACTGTGGTGGCCACACCTGCACATGTACCATCCTGCATACTCACATGCGTGTCCCGAAGTGTTCCTCCACCACTCTGGTGCGGTATGCCCATGCCCTGGCTGCCAGCCTTGGATCCCTGTGCCTGTGTCTGCCGTCAGCTCCATGTTCCTCTGGGTGTGTCCCTGCTGTGCCCTGCCCCACCCCCTCCTCCTCCTCCCTGGAACTGTTGCCCTTGTCGGCCTCAGCAGATATCCCATGGTCTTGGGACATGTTGTGTAGCATACAACAGGCCAGGAATATGCCACAGGCCTTCTCAGGGTTGTACTGTAGGGCACCGCCTGACTGGCACAGGCACCGGAACGCATCTTCAGCATGCTGAAGACACGCTCGACAATGGCACGCATCGCAGTATGTGCCTCATTGTAGCATTACTCTGCCACTGTTTTGGGTCATCGGAAGGGGGTGAGGAGCCAGGGACGCAATGGGTATGCAGCATCACCTGTGGGGGTAGATGTGTCTCCATTAGTAAACGGTGTTACAATGTGGGTGTGTGACCCGACCCCATCTCGCCCTGTGTTGTGCGCCCATGTCCTGCCCCACCGCCCATGCTGCCGCGTGCCTGGCAGTCCTGCATCTCCTGCCCCTGCTGCCATCCTGTGGTGCATATCGGGACCATGCCACCCTGCAGCTGACCCAGCACCATTCATTCCACATCCCTGCTGGCCCAGTGCCCCCATGCCTGCGGTCTCCCGCCCACGGCCTGCCCCAGGTATCCCGGGCATGGTGGCCCCCCCCGGGCTGCTGGCGCCCAGTGACATGTACCCAACAGGTGTCCAGTTTGGATGTCCCTGGCCTTGAGCCTTGCACAGAGCGCTGACTGGTGCCATATGTATGCATCATGTGTGCTCCCAGGGTGTGTGATGCAGACATTGTTGATGCGCCCCATGGCATCACACACCACCTGGCTGTTCACTGGATGGTACCCCATTCTGATTAACATATGTGACACCCTCCTCATCAGGTGGTGCGTGGATTGCCACATGGGTGCAGTCGATGGCCCTTATGACACCTGGGATGCGTGCCACCCTCTGGAACCCCTGCATGGCTTCTGTCCACTCTGCTTGTGTGCTGGGGAATCTGATGTATTCCGAAGCATGCGGTAGCAGTGTGGTGAGGAACTGTGTGAGGAGGCGGGACGTTGAAGCCTGTGATATACCAGTGGTGTCTCCTGTAGGCCTCTGGAAGGTTTCTGTGGCGAGCAGGCACATGACCATTGTCACCTTGGTCTCCACCGTGATGGCGTGTCCTCATGCAGTGGTGCCTGCCTCACATCATGGCACAGCTCACATAGCTGCCTCAGCATGGCCCTGTTGAGGTGGTATCGCCCAACTGTCTCCACCTCTGTCAGCTGCTCGAAGGACAGCTGGGCACGGTACTGCCGTGGGGCCGGCCGCCTACAGTTACTTCTGGCACCCTGCCTCCTCCTCTTCCGCCTCCTCATTAGGGCACCAGTAATGGTGACTGCTGCTGGGTGACCCCTCTGTTGCTGTAGCCCTATGGTGTGGCTTGCTGTCTGTGCCTCTCCCTGTGTTTTGGCTTCCCCTCTGGTGTGTATGTCCTGCTGTTGTCGTTCCATTGACGGCCTGCTGGTGTGCTGGACTTAAGTCTCCTTATTTTGTACTTATATTTTTAGGGCGCATCTTGTCTTTGCGCTGGAGTTGCTCCATTGCTGCTCCTTGGTTTTGGTCTGTGAATAGGGATGCGTGGTGTATGCATGGATACGCCCCCGTACATGCCCTGCATGTCATTACGTTGCGCCTATGGCGCATGTATTTCAGCGGAGGGCATCTTGTTTGCACTGGCGCTTCCTCCCTGTGCCTGAATCGCCTTCCAGCATATTTCCGACTTGTGCCGGCGCATCTGTTTTGTGAATCCTGCCCACAATGTACAGAGATGCATTGTGATTTGCAGTTATACCCAATATATCATACAACTCAACTCTTAAACATTAAACCTTGTTTCGTCATAAACAAACCCGTACCTCATGTGACCCCTTTTTTCATATACCTAGGGCTCTGCCTATACTGGGTGGAGGTTCTGATTTTAATTTAGGAGGAGGCAGTGAAGACTATTTTGGGCAGGGAGTTGCTTGTGATGTGCACTCCCTTGTGGACAACATTCATTGGCAGGTTAAAAGGCACTCCAGGCGTGTCATAGGTAAGCCGAACCACGGGTTTTACTGCTCTTTCTGATCATCTAGGCAGGGAAGGCATGAACACCTGGCTTTCAGCATTGGCGTTCATTCGAGGTGATCAGTCCCAGGTCATTGTCCATCAATACAGCAGCCTTCGAAGGAAGTAGTACCTCTGCACTTTCTTGAGCATCAGAGTGTGAAATAGGCTCAGCATTTGGCACCTTATCATTGTTTTTTGACTCTCTGGACTCATCCTGGCTGAAGATAGGTATTTCCATGGAATGGGGGGATCATCCGCAACACAGCTGACAGTTTCAGGATCATCAGCACGCTCTTCAGAATAAAATAGTTCACTTAGCCCACTTGGTTCAGCATCACTTGTGGTTCACTAACATGTTCACTCCTGGACTCCTCAGGTTCAGGCACATAAAGTTTGGATAACTCCACCATGCAGAGGGAATATGCAGTTTCAGAGGTTACATTTTGTGCATCACTCTCTGGAGGTTCAGGAGCAATAGAGAGAGCAGGATCATTAAAGGCCCCAGGTCAGTTAGAGCCATCACGAAAAGTAGGGCAGAAAGCTCCTTGGAACAGCTGACTTAATTCAGGAGAAGGGTAATAAACCAAACCAAACTCAGTCACGGTGGTCAGACTGGGTGTCATTTTTAGCTGCAGCATTACTGGTGGAAGGTTCTGGCTGTTGGTCAGCAGAAGGCTGTGCTAGTTGTTTATTACAGGTGGCAGATCTGGTCACTGGCCCGGTGGGAGCCGCAACTGGTGACACTGTGTCCAAAACGATTTGCCCATTTGGCAGAATGTGGTTTCTGTGCATAGTTCTCACAGCTCGAGGGTCTTCTTCTGGGTGCACTTTGTACATTGGTAAGTCATTTAGCTGGCTGACAACAATATAGGGAATATGGCTCCAGTGATCAGCTATTTTGTGCTTACCCTGAAATCCCAAATTATGCATTAGTACACAGTCTCCAGGTTTAAGCTCATGGGCTTTAAAATGTTTCTCACGACGAGCCTTGTTGGCCAGCTTTTTCTTTGCTGCCATGATGCTGTATGCCTGTATGAAATCACTGTACCTGGTGCCAAAATCCCTGTTTGAATTTAAAAAGTAGGGGCCTTAAGCTCGGTCTGTAGTGCTACATTACTGGGCTTGATAGTAGTTTGCTGGCATCACTTTTAATTTCTGCTCACAGAAAAAGGCAGGCTAAATGCTTGCAGCTTAACTTTTAAAAGGGGAAAAAAAAAAAGTAGAAAAGCGGAGCAAAGCCAGCATTTTAACTTCTGCCCACACTAAAAGCTCCCGATTGGCAAGAAAAGCGCTGACTGGAGTTAACAGCCCATCCCCTTACAGAAACGCCCCAGCCCAGCAGTATTTAACAGAATTTACTTACTCCTTTTCCTTATCCACAGACCAGGACCCAGGAGGTCGAGAGGGGCAGTTCTCTGAAGCCCTCCCCCCAAGCAAGGTCACGAGGGACCGCTCGCAAAGCCCTTCCAGCCCCAGAAACAGAGCAAGTCACTGCAGGAGGCAGATTTACTCTCCTCAGGCTCGCTCCTGTAGCAGCAGGATTTGGACCTAGAGAAAGCAGCAACTTATAGCAGCAACTTTAATTATTTTTGTCCCCACACATGTGGAGATAGTTTTTTTTTTACTCTGTCTCCCACTGATTCTGATGCCAAAACCTGCATTTGTTAACTTAGATAGGGCTTACAGCTTATAAGTACTGTGCTGATCGTTGTTAATTTTGCCTGTATGAAATCACTGTACCTGGCACCAAAATCCCTGTTTGAATTTAAAAAGTAGGGGCCTTAAGCTCGGTCAGTAGTGCTGCATTACTGGGCTTGATAGTAGTTTGCTGGCGCCACTTTTAATTTCTGCTCACAGAAAAGGCAGGCTAAGCAGCTTGCAGCTTAACTTTAAGGAAAAAAAAGTAGAAAAGCGAACCGACCAGCATTTAACTTTTGCCCACTAAAAGCTCCGATTGCAAGTAAAAGCGCTGACTGGAGTTAACAGCCCATCCCCTTACAAAACGCCCAGCCCAGCAGTATTTAACAGAATTTACTTACTCCTTTTCCTTATCCACAGACCAGGACCCAGGAGGTCGAGAGGGGCAGTTCTCTGAAGCCCTCCCCCCAAGCAAGGTCCCGAGGGACCGCTCGCAAAGCCCTCCCAGCCCCAGAAACAGAGCAAGTCACTGCAGGAGGCAGATTTACTCACTTCGGGCTTGCTCCTGTAGCAGCAGGATTTAGATCCCGCCGCCCCCACCACCACCCTTGGTCGACACATGAGCGCAAAGTGAGCGCAAAAAACCTATCAGCTCATTTTCCCATTAGCTGGTTATACGGAGTAAACACTAGGAGACTCACCTTGGAAAAGACGTTTTCTCACTTATTAAGCAACATGTTAAGCAGCAAAATGACACTAATATACTCCATGCTAATCATTGCATTTGCTTCTCACTCACTCCGTCCCTCAAATCACAGCAACAATTACTCAATTAAACACCTAAACTCCCATTACCCTTTTTCCAATTTAACCATGAGCCTAAGCTGCACCAAAAGTGGGCCTGCACAGGCAAAGCAATCACCCAGCCCAACACCCACCTCCTGAATAGCCCCAACCCTCTCCTTCTACAAGCACAAATAGCCCAAGTGACCCAATCCATCCCCATACCAAGCAGACCGCTTAATAACAATACTAGCCCACGTCATACCAAAAACATTTCCAAACGGCTACAGTTAGCAGCACTCAGACACGCTCTCCTACTACTAATGGCTGGAGACATACACCCCAACCCAGGGCCAGTCCCAGCTAGCAGAGCTAAATGCCAGGGTAATGTTGGTCTTCAACTGGCCTCCCTAAATATCCGCAGCCTTCCAAAAAAACTAACACTTCTACAAGTATGGGTTGCATAACACTCACCAGACATCCTGGCTCTGTCCGAAACATGGCTAGCTAGAAATGTTCCAGACTCTGCAGTTGCTCTAAATGACTACATAATCTTCAGAGAAGACAGAGAGGGCAAGAGGGGAGGTGGCTGTGCTATATACGCCAGAACGAAATTTCAACCACTGCTGGTCCCCCTGCCACCACCGGAACACGGGGCTCAAGCCGTCACAATCAAAACAACGATCAACTCCCAAGGGAAACCACTATACATAATGTCAGTCTACATACCCAACAACCAAAAATTAGCTTTTGACTCCATACTGGCCAACATAGCGCTGCTCCCACCCAGAAGTGAGCTCATAATAATGGGTGATTTCAATATAAACTGGTTAACAAAGGTATCAGACCCCTTCAAAGACGCAGCAATAGTGCACGATCTGACCCAAGTTGTCCAGACCCCCACACGACAAGACCCCAGGACAGGAACTCACACTCTTCTTGACCTCATCCTGACAAACTCCCCCAAACACCTCTCTAATGTCAAAGTCCTCCCAGATGTCTTCAGTGACCACTCTTCCCTCTCCTGTTTCTGGTCAAACAAGAGACCACCAAACCAACCCAAAATATCCCACCAAAGGCACCTCAAAAAAGGCGCCATAACCAAGATAATTCACTCTCTCTCCACCAGTGACTGGACATCAGTCCATACCGCCCAATCCGCTGATGAGGCCCTTACCTCCTTTATCAAAATCTTCAACACAGCCTGCGACAAAAGATTCTAAAAACAAGGGACACCCCGTGGATCACACAGCCCCTGCTAGATCAGATGCACCACAGAGATAATCTCTGGTACAAGGCACTCAACTCCCAGGTCCCCCACGACAGACAACTCTATAGAGAGGTGAGAAACAAATGCACCAGGGCTATTCAGCTAGCTAAGGCCAACCATTACAAACAAGCCCTCACCTCGACCTGGGGCTCAGGGAACAAGTTCTGTAGCAATGTCAAAGAGCTATGTGGGAAAACCGTTAACCAAACACCAACCCAGATAATCTATAATGGTGCCCTCTCACAAGACCCCACCATAATAGCCAATATCCTGAACAATTCCTTCACAGACCTCAGCCACATTCTCCCATCAAATTTCTTTGACCCACCCCCTAGTGTCCCAGCTACCTCCTACCCTAGGCACACCCTCCCGGCATTCCGGCTCAAAACAATCTCTTGCAGTAAGGCCAAACACTATCTGGAAAAAGCCTTACGAAACAAAAGGTATAGCAGTGACTCTATAGATCTTAAAATCCTCCGGCTAATGCTAGATGTGACCCTCCCACACCTCACCAGAATATTCAACCAATCACTACGCCTAGGGCAATTCCCCACTCTATGGAAAAGGGGAATTATTACACCAATCTTAAAAAAGGGTGACCCAACTGACCCCGGAAACTACAGGCCTATCAGGATAACTCCCCCCCACTCTCTAAAGCTCTCGAAAGAATAGTGTTAGACCAACTCACTGAGTACCTGACAAGCCATTCCCTGCTCTGCCAAGAGCAACATGGCTTCAGAACAGGACACAGCACCACCACGGCACTCCTCGAACTCACATCCTACATACACGAGTCTCTTGACGTGGGGGAAATAGCAGGCACAATCTTCATTGATCTAACCAAAGCGTTTGACACCGTCAGTCATGACCTACTGTTACATCTACTGCCCTCCCTCAACCTAGCCCCAGACACAATACACTGGTTTAAGAACTATCTCACAGACCGAACACAAGAAGTCAAAATTAACACCACCCTATCCACCAAGAACCCAGTTCAGTTGGGTGTATCTCAAGGATCAATCCTAAGCCCTCTATTATTCACCGTCTTCCTGAACCCCATCCCGAGAGCGTGCAATGGTAAGCTTCTGTTCTATGCAGACGACACAGTAGTCTACTGGAAAGATAACACCCCCAACTCCCTCCAATACAAGCTTCAAATTTACTTCCATGAACTAGAAGACTGGTTCACAAAGCACCAGTTAATACTAAACTATACCAAAATAAAATCCATGATCTTTGCGCACCGACAAAGCCCCTATAATAGCTCCTACCTTAACATCTCCAACTACCAGGCCATCAAAATTGACCAGGTCACACACTTCAAATACCTTGGCATCACACTTGACACATCTCTCACCTATCACACACACAACCACCTCTCCTCCTCAGTAAACACCGGACTAGGGATCCTCTATAGGCATAGACAATGCCTCCCACCGCAGGCCTTACGTTTGGCAGTAACCAGCTCGGTCATATCTTTGGTAGACTATGGTATAATATATGGGACGGCTGACCCCACGGCCCTGAAACAAATCAATCTTGCCCTCAATAAAGCCAGCTGTCTGGTCACTGAAAGTGACCGACTTAACCACACCTGCAACCTCTACAAAATAGCTGACTGGCTGACCTCAAAGGAAGGCTAAAATATCATACCTGCCTCCAAGCCAAGAAAATTCTATTGAAAATTGCACCCACTGGCCTTCACTCCCTAATACAACCTAACACCCACAGGAGCACCCCAAGGCACCTAGCAAATATGCCCATCCATGTCCCCCACCGAAGGACTGCGCTAGACCAAAGGTCCTTTAATTATCATGCACCCATCTGGCTCAATAAACTCCCTCCTCCCATCTCCCCTGGCCCCAAGATTAGGCCAGTTTAAGACCGGCATCAAGAGACACCTCATAGACTCAGAGACGTGTAGCTGCAACGGAGCACGCTGCACCACCTCGATGCAGGGTTGATAACCAACCCCTAGATGCTACCTAGTACTGCAAATGTTGTTACAAACTATGGAAAGCACTAACATATCCCCCTTATGTGGCATGTTCAACAGACCCAGGGCTGCTAAGCAACCCTTAAGAGTCTATTCAATATCTGTATATGTATGTTGTCATTATGTAAGCACCACTGTATAACACTAAGCCATGAAGCATGTTTTCTCACATAAATCTGTATGTTTGTCCAGACGTGGAGCCTTTGCAAAGGAATCTCTGACTCAAAGGTTGTAATTCTGAAACTTTAATAAACAAATAAATAAAAAGTTGGTGTGCATGTCTTAGTTGAGCTTTTAAGTTCTTGACATACTGCAGGTAGTTGATTGGGCACCATCAAGGGAAACTCCAAAGCAAATATCAATTGGAAGACTAGCTTCCCGGCCGAACATGAGGTGGTAGGGTGAAAACCCAATTGCATCGTTCTTTGTACAGTTATAGTCATGTACAAGGGCATCGATCTGTTAGCTTCACATTGGCTTTTCCTTAGTATGCAAGGTACCGAGCATGTCAAGCAAATTCCGATTATTGAACCTCTCTAGTTGCGGGTCTCCCTGCAGATGATAGGGTGTAGTTCTGGATTTTCGCATACCCCAGATGGGCAATACTTCTTTAATGAGGCGATTCTCAAAGTCTTGTCCCTGATCTGAATGGATCCTCTGAGAAGCATCGTAGTGGAAAAATAATTTTTCCATGAGGACTTTGGCTACAGTAGTTGCCTTTTGGTCTTTTGTTGGGTGTGCCTTGGCATATCTTGTAAAATGATCTGTTACTTCTAACTCGTTGGCAGTGTTTTTTGAGTCTGACTCCGGGCTTAAGAAATCGATGCAGACTAGTTCCATTGGTGCACTTGTAGTGATGTTAACTAATGGAGCTGCTTTCTGAGGTTGAGGCTTTCACTGAGGATATCTACTGCAGGTTTTCACATACTGGTCAATGTCCAGCCCTATTTTAGGCCAGTAAAAGCGGTCACAAGCTAAGTCCAGAGTTCGCTCACTGCCTAAATGTCCCATGTTGTCACGCAGAGCTTTTAACACAACACTTTTAAACGTAGTGGGCAGTACTAGTTGCTTTTTGACAATCTCTCCTTGACTGCCAGTTAATTCTCTGTACAAAAGTTGCTCATGTAGCATGAGTTTAGGCTCTTCTTGTAAAAGTAAAGCAGTTTTGGGGTCATTGGACTGCATTTTAGGAATGTCTTCGTCCTTTCTTAAAGCAGTCAGAACTGGTTTGATCACTGGGTCATAATACTGTTCTTTCTGGATGTCAGCTGGGGTTAGCTGTGGTAATGTGATCAAGTCCAAGGCTGCGAAGTTACAGTATGCTACAGGGAGGCAACTATCAGAAGGTCCCAAGTAATCTGACAAGCAATTTATGGTCTCTGAGGAGGGGGTCTTATCATGATCAAACTTGTGGCATAGTGCTTTTACAGACTGCTCAGGAATATGCACTCACTGTTGGCCTGAGGCATGCTGTCGTGAAGGGGCATTAGCATTGGTGTGGTTCTGGCTGGTCGGTACTCCACCGCTGATCGTATGTTGATAGAGCTGAGAGCCATTGGTGCCCAGTGGCATCTAATTTTGCAGACGTCTGGACGTAGTCAATGGATTGTTGTCTTGACCAGGACCTTTGCCCCATGTAAGTATTCACAAAACTGGTTTAACGATTGCCCACTTGAGAGTGAGAAATTCTGATTTATGCACAGGGTAATTTCTCTCTGAAGAAGTCAGACTTCTGCTTGCAGAAGCTACTGGGCACAGTCCCTCAGTGTACTCTTAGTAGAGTACAACCCCTAGGCCACTGAGGTCAGCATCTGTGTGCAGCACATAAGGTTTAGACGGTCAGCATATGCGAGTACTGGTGCATGAGTGAACCGATAGATAATTTCTTCAAATGCAGTGTCATAATCTAGAGTCCATCTAGAACCAAAGGGCTCAATCGGTCTGAAATAGGTCTTTACAATCTCTTTGTCAGTGTCTTTTCTGAACTTTTTGTGAGTAGGTGGGTACTAACATACTAACTGCCAGCAGATTAGGCCTTACGGTGTATCGAGTCTGCTCAAACCTCAGATCCCTAGTTGGGTGCCGAGGCCCTCCCCCCTTGTGTTCCAGAAACCCCTATCATCCATCCCCACCCCCCTGGGACAGGCCATCATCTGATACATCCACTTTCTGTGTCTGTCCCACCCTCTCTTGAAGCTCTTCACTGTAGATCTCTGAACCAGCTGGCCAGGCAGTGCATTCCAAGGGTCCACCATCCTCTCAGTGGTACCCTTGAGTTAAGTTCAGCAGTGGGCGCACTACCTTGCTGTAGTCTTTGATGAAACGGCGATAATAGCCACAGAAACCGAGAAATCTCTGAAGTTCTTTTAGTTTTGGCCAGCTGGTTAATGTCTTCACTTTACTAGGGTTGGTCTGTATACTTTCAGGTGATACAGTGTGGCCTACGTATTTGATGGAGCTCTGAAAAAATTGACAGTTTTAATCCGAAGTCTTCAAGTCTGTCCAGCACTTTGAATATATGAGCCTCATGCTCCTTGAGGGTTTTGCCAAAGACTATGATGTCATCAAGATAGATGAGACACTCCAGGAGATTCATATCTCCCACTGCACGCTCCATTAATCTTTGAACTGTAGCTGGCGCACCTGATTTGCCTTGGGGCATGTGGAGGAATTCATAAAGGCCCAGAGGACAAATAAACACAGTCTTTTCCCTGTCCTTGGGAGCCATCGGGATCTGATAGTATCCGCTTCGGAGGTTGACGATGGAAAACCACTAACTCCCATTCAGACAATCCAGGGCATCCTGTGTGTGAGGTATTATGTACTGGTCAGGCACTGTTCTTTTGTTAAGGATCCTGTAATCAACACACATGTGGACAGAGCCATTTTTCTTATGAACCACCACAATTGGGGAGGCGTAAGGACTGCGGGACTCCTGGATAATTCCAGCTGCTAACATCTCCTGTAGATGGCGCCTGACATCATTTATGTCAGCAGGAGCTAGACTTCTGGATCTTTCCCTGAAGGTTCTCTTGTCATGCAGGCGGATATGGTGTTCAGCACTGGTGACACAGCCAACATCGTACTCCTTGGTGGTCAGTAAGATCAAGTGCTTTACATGCATGTGCGAACGCCGCCTTGCTCCCAAGGAGCAAAACAAAACAGCGGCGATCTCAACTAAGTTTTAAAGTCCAAACAGGGCTGAAATCGAAGGCAGAGCTGTACGGGGAACCTGGGGAGCATCACAGACTGCGGCTGTCGGGGGGGGGGGATGCTGGGGCTCACCAGGAGGAGAAGGCAAAACGGGAGAAAAATGGGAGGAAATGGGGGGGCAATTAAGGTAAGCCCCTAAAGGGGGGGGTTATATAAATATCACCATCAGCTTAGAACTCTTTTAGCTGAACTACAGTATTATGTACTAGTAATACAATAGCATTTAGACTTATTACAGGGTTCTGCTAATAAGCTTTTAACATTGATGCCACCTTTCTGAGCTATTAGGCATGCAATATGCTGATGATTTAATTGGAGTTATTAGTCATTAATTATTTTTTAAACTTGTCTTTAAAAGCAACTTTTTGCCTCATATTAGAAGGAGATAACTGTGTTGTAACTGAGATACTATCATGCTGCTTCCCATGGAGGTTGTGGCCATCATAGAAGACAGCAGAAAGAACACACAAGTTGTGCATTTAATATTTTGTTTCTTATAAAAAAAAATATTTTGTTACAAATTTAAAAGTGAAAATTTAACAAGGTACATCTTATCTTGCCAGGGACCTTTAGACACTGGGGGCTTGATTTTCAAACCTGAAATTATGACACAAGATGCCTGGGCCAAACTAGTATGACACAAGTGGCACCATGCATCATAGTTTGTGGCGATTTTGATTATCAAATGTCAGCTATGGCGTAATTGGGATGCTGTGCGTTCAACCCACCCTGCACCACCCTTGTATGGCGCTCCTGCTAGGTTACCAAAGGGCTTGCGCCATAAGCGGGGCTGCACCAACCCCTTTTTCTGGGATTTTGCAAGTCATGCCATGGACACAGCAAGGGGCTTATGTTACATCAGCCAGGCGGTGGTCTAAGTGCCCCTGCACCACTGTTTGGCAAGGCGACCAGTGAGCTGCGGGGCCGGGATGGTGGGGAACGGGGGCTTTCAGGGCATTGAGGGTGCCATGGGTCATGAGGTGGGCATGACAGCAAGTATAGGAATTGGAGGAGGCACCTAGTAGAGATGCCATAGGGTGTATAATGCAGCTGAGGGGACCGGGTAGGGGGGTTGGTGTTGGGATCCTAGTCTGACATGACCCCAGGTGGAAGCAGCACTGGCAAGTGCCCCACAGGACTGTGGATTCTGTGGGGCAGGTGCCAGGGCTACTTCCACCTAGGGTCATGTCATACTAGGATTGTGATGCCAGCCTCCCCCACCCCATCCCCTTGGCTGTCATATATGCCATTTGGCACCTCTGCCAGCCTCCTCCATGCCCTATACTTGCCACTGTGCCCTCCTCATGCCCCATGGTACCCTCAGTGCTCCTGCAGTCCCTGTTCCCCACCTTCCAGCCAGGGTTCTTCCTCTCTCCACATCTGTGGGTCATCTAGGCTTGCACAGGGGTGGGGTGATGGATCCTTCCATCAAACTCCGCAGGTGCCCTTAAATATTTGTCACAGCCCTGCAGCTGTGGCAGCTTCGGGGGCTTCAGTGCAGGGACCCATGATTTTACAAAACTGGGTACAGGGTCCCTTACGCACCTGGAGTTTGCCACAGCCCTGTGTTGCTGCAAATTATGGCAATTTAAGGACTCTAAAAATTGAGCCCTGGATGTTTGCAGAAACATGCCACCAGCCCATTGTATAACACTTGTTGATTTGGGTGGAGCCTCTTCAAGCTCTAGGGAGCCATCTCTTTAAAAAGTAGACTGGGTCTTAAAATCTCATTTCATTTATTTAAAATGGTAAGTATATTGAGAGAAACTATCATTTACAAATGCGACCATAACATAAAAAGTGGCATTTATAATTACAGTAATAAACTGCTACATTTGGCAGCCTGATTCCCCCCAGCTCCCCCTCAGGCACACAGACGAATGAGGAGCCAAGCGGTAGAGCTCCTCTCCCCCACCACTACAGTCGGCAGTCTGACCTCCCCACCTCAGGCACACAGAGAAATGAGGAGCCAAGAGGTAGAGCTCATCTCCCCCACTGCTATAGTCAGCAGACTGACCCCCTTCCCCACTGCAGGCACACAGAAGAACGAGGAGCCAAGAGGCAGAGCTCCTCTCCCACACCACTACAGTTGGCAGCCTGACCCCCCCTCCCCACCGCAGGCACACAGATGAACGAGGAGCCAAGAGGCAGAGCTCCTCTCCCTCACCACTACAGTTGGCAGCCTGACCTCCTCCACCACCGCAGGCACACAGATGAATGAGGAGCCAAGAGGCAGAGCTCCTCTTCCCCACCACTACAGTTGGCAGCCTGACCCCCCCTCCCCACCGTAGGCACACAGATGAATGAGGAGCCAAGAGGCAGAGCTCCTCTCCCTCACCACTACAGTTGGCAGCCTGACCTCCACCACCACCGCAGGCACACAGATGAATGAGGAACCAAGAGGCAGAGCTCCTCTCCCCCACCACTACAGTTGGCAGCCTGACCCCCCTCCACCACAGGCACACAGATGAATGAGGAGCCAAGAGGCAGAGCTCCTCTCCCCCACCACTACAGTTGGCAGCCTGACCCCCCCCTCCCCACCGCAGGCACACAGATGAATGAGGAGCCAGAGGCAGAGCTCCTCTCCCCACCACTACAGTTGGCAGCTGACCCCCCACGCAGGCACACAGGCGAATGAGGAGCCAAGAGGCAGAGCTCCTCTCCTCCACCACTACAGTTGGCAGCCTGACCCCCTCCCTCCCTCCCCACCGCAAGCACACAGATGAATGAGGAGCCAAGAGGCAGAGCTCCTCTCCTCCACCACTACAGTTGGCAGCCTGACCCCCCTCTCCACTGCAGGCACACAGATGAATGAGGAGCCAAGAGACAGAGGTTCCCATCCATAAAAGTGGGCCAAAGGATGAACCAGGGAACTACAGGCCAGTGAGCCTCACCTCGATCATGGGCAAAGTCATGGAGACCATCCTAACGGAGAGACTTGTGAGCTTCTTGGAGGCAGATGGTATCCAGGATGACCAGCAACGTGGGTCTGTCATGAGAAGATTGTGCCAGACAAACCTGGTAAAATTCTATGACTGGATGACACGGATACTGGACAAGGGCCATGCTGTGGACGTCCTATACTTGGACTTCAGTAAGGCCTTTAATTCAGTGCTGCATGGGAGATTGGAGAGGAAGCTGGAGTATGTGGGGGCAGGACCAAAAATGGTGACTTAGATCAGGAACTGGCAGAGGGGGAGACAGCAAAGGGTGGTGGTAGGGTGGGAACTCTCATCACTGAAAGTGGTGACGAGCGGGGTACCACAGGGATCCATGCTGGGACCAGTATTGTTCAGGATTTTCATTGCAGATATCTCAAATGGGATCCAGAGCAAAATCAGTCTGTTCACAGATGATACCAAGATGGGAACTGTGGTAGATGACACAGAGGGGGGAAGGGGTTGCAGCAGGACTTGAATAAGCTGCAGGAGTGGACAGATAAATGGCAACTGGGGTTCAACACCAAGAAGTGGAAGGTTCTGCACTTCAGAGCCCGGAACCAGGGGAGGGATTATCACTTAAATGGGGTTCAGTTGGGTTGCTCCACAGAAGAGAAGGACCTAGGGTGATCATAACAGGGAGAATGAACAACTCTGTTCAATGCAGAAGGCCGGTGGCAAAAGCCAACAAAATGCTGGGTTGTATAGCTAGAGGGATCTCCAGAAGTAGGGAGGTTATCCTGCTTCTGTGTAGGTCACTGGTCAGGCCCCACCTGGAGTATTGCATGCAGTACTGGTGCCCTTTCCTGAAGAAGGACATCAGATTGTTGGAGGGGGTACAGCATAGAGCTACAAAGATGATCCAGGGATTGGAGGGCAAGCCATATGAGGAAGGGCTGGGGGAGCTGAATATGTACTCTCTGGAAGAGAAGAGGGACAGGGGAAATATGATTGAGACCTGTTAGTACCTGAAGCGAAAAAACAAGACTAATACAGAGAGGATTTTCCAGAGGGGAAAAGGGAGGGACATGGGAGGACACCAACTAAGATTGGAGGGCGGTAGATTCAGGAGAGAGATGAGACATTTTTTTCACGGAAAGAGTGGTGGACAAGTGGAACTCCTTGCTGGGTGAGGTAGTGGCCTGTAAGACGGTAGACTGCTTCAAGAGGGGTTGGGATAGGGTAAGGGTAAGGGAGGGACAGCATTATAAGGTGCTAGCTGCACACTCGAGCAGACTCGATAGACTGTGAGGCCTGTTTCTGCTGCCATTTTTGTATGTTCATATGTTTGTAGAGCTCCTCTCCCCCAGCGCTACAGTTAGCAGCCTGACCCCCCCCACCACAGGCACACAGATGAACGAGGAACCAAGAGACAGAGCTCCTCTCCCCCACTGGCTACTTTAGGTAGCCTGACCCCCTCTCCCCACTGCAGACACACAGATGAATGAGGAGCCAAGAGGCAGAGCTCTGCTCCCTCACTGCTACAGCTGGCAGCCTGACCCCCATCCCCACTGCAGGTACTTTGGGGCACTGGGTTCCATTGGAGGACGTATGGAGATAGTTTATTTCTGTTTTGACATTGTGTTGTATTGCCTCATTTTTACTTGCTACAGAAAGCAACTTACATAGAAACAGAATTTGACAGCAGATAAGGACCGCTTGGCCCACCTAGTGTGCCCATTTCCCTACCTAACGGATAAGCTGCAGATCCTAGTTAACCAACAGCTTACTTCCTCCTACCCCCCACTAGAATTGCTTTATATCTGTCCCATGCATTCTTGAATTCCCCCACTGTTTTTGACTCTACAACCTCCTCTGGAAGGCTGTTCCATGTATCCACAACCCTCTCTGTGAAGAAATACTTCCTCACATTACTTCTGAGCCGTTCCCCCTCTATCTTCAAATTGTGCCCCCTTGTTTTTGCACATCTCTTTTTCTGAAAGATGCTACCCTCTTGGACTTTTTTGATTCCTTTGAGGTATTTGAAAGTGTCTGTCATGTCCCCCTTCTCCCTCCTTTCCTCGAAGCTATACATCTTTAGTTCCTTTAGTCTTTCTTCATATGTCTTCTGATGCAGACCCTGTATCATTTTGGTTACCCTCCTCTGGACAGCCTCCACCCTGTCTTTGTCTTTGTGGAGATGGGGTCTCCAGAGCTGTACACAGTACTCCAGATGTGGTCTTACCAACTGTCTGTACAGAGGGCCAACAACTACTTGTTTTCTACTGGTGATGCCTCTCCCTATGCATCCCAGTATCCCCCCAGTCCTCCTTACTGCCATCTTACATTGCTGGCCCACCTTTAGGTTGTCTGATATGACTACCCCCAGGTCCCTTTCCATTTTTGTTGTTTTCAGTATCTCACCCCCCGCCTTGAGTACTCTTCCCCTGGGTTTTTGTTTCCCAGGTGCATTACTTTGCACTTCTTTGCATTGAATCTAAGCTGCCACTTTAAGACTCAGGATTGTAGCTAGGTGGATTTTACAGTGATATAAAGGAGCTTTAAGAGACCTTGGGGCATCCCAAATCCCTCACAGCAGTTTATACTAGCTGGCCACTAGGGGCCACTGCTGCTCCACTTTCTATCATTATACACCCCTAATATAAATTGCTATGTTTTTACAAATTATGCTGTGTACCTTACAACTCCCTCTCTAGTCAGCCTGTGACAGGGTTGAATAGGACCCTGTCCCAGTTGTTATGGAGAGTTTGAATGCAGGGATCTGTTCTGTTCTTTCCTTTCCTGTCTTTTGTCTGTCTGGTTGCACAACCAAATTTTCCTGTGAGACCTAGGACACGATCACCCCGATGGTCTTGCAATTCTCACAATTGTCTGTCTCTCAACCTTTGCTTGCTGTTTTGGTCTTTTTTTCCCTTGCATATCTACTGGTCTAAAAATATATCATTAGGTGGAAATGTAACTGATATTGGGATCCCTTTGTTTACAAATGATATAGTGTTACTGTTGAAATATATATAATTATAGTTTGAGATGATTGCATAAAACTGTTGGGAACTCAGGGGTTAACCCGAGAGTAGTTTTTAAGCCATTTTTCAGAAGCTGTGGAGAAGGGGCCTCAGTTCTGGGACATTGTGTTCTTGCTGCACCTGCCTGAAACATGCAAGAACATTTTAGAAAAAAAACAGGATGCTTGTTAAGGGAGTTGTAAAGACTTATAAAAACAGAGTTGCAATTTCTTGCAGGAGGCAGACACTCAGAGATTGAAGAAAAACTCAGATGGAGCTTCTCTTTTTATTTTACTTTTGTAAATAGTTACACTGAACATGTTTATTTTTTTTATGTTACTGTTAGTACTAATAAATACTTTTTGCAAATTCTACAACTGCTCCTGGTTTATCCTATGCTTCCTGACCTGTGCCTCCACGACACAGCCCTACTTACACCCTATTTCCCACTCCTCTAACCTTGTGCATGCTTCGGGATTTGAACCCCTGGCCCTTTATTCCAGACCTAATCCACATGGTAGTCCATCACCCTAACCAGTAGGCCATCCCAGCGGTAACAATGTTAACCTAGCCTCTATGACCTATTGTCTTCCCAGGCACCCCCCCCCCAGCTTTCTAACCTCCTGTTACTCTATTCTGCCTGTTCTCTATATTACTGGACTTGACTCATTCCTCTTTTACCCCACCAAGCCATACAGAGGCAAAGGTCCTGGACTTTAGGAGGGCTGGCTTTGCCAAAATGGGTGAGTGCCTAAGGAATTCACTAGCAAATGGGCAGGAAGGAGGGGGTGGAAGAACAATGGGGAATAATCAAAATTGCTGTCACTAAAGCAACAAGCCTTTGTGTTAAGAAAATAAAACAAAATGATGTAAAAAAAACACTATGGTTCTCAAAGGAGGTGGCAGGGAAGGTTAGGGAGAAAAAGACAGCATTCAGGAAGTACAAGGAGTCACAGAATGAGCAGGACAGAGAACTGTATCAGTTAAAGCAGAAAGAAGCAAGGAAGGCTGTCAGAACAGCAAAGGCCAAAACCGAGGAAAAGATAGCCAACTCAGTTATGAAGGGGGATATACCTTTTATAGATACATCAGGGAGCGAAGGAAGACCAAGGGAGGGGTAGGGCTTTATAAGGGAGGGGTGGGCAGAGGTGACTGTGAAAAGGCAGAGATACTGAACAAATATTTTTCTCAGTATTCACAAATGAAGAAGGAGGCACCTAAACCAAACAATAGAAACACTCTGTATAGGGGAGGTTGATACCAGCCCATTCACAGAAGAAAGAGTTCTGAAAGAACTCTTAAAACTAAAGGTGGACAAAGCAGTGGGGCCTAATGGGATTCATCCCAGAATTCTAAAAGAACAAAGGGTAGAACTAGTAACACCACTGACTACCCTCTTTAACAAATCATGGGAGGATAGGGTGGTACCTGAGGACTGGAGGAGGGCAGGTGTTATTCCACATCACAGAAGTGGGAGCAGGGCAGAGGCAGGAAACTACAGACCTGTTAGTTTGACCTCAGTGATGGGGAAAATTATGGAATCACTACTGAAGGAAAGAATTGTTGAGTACCTAGAGGCCAGAGGGGCACAGGACCCAAGGCAGCATGGATTCACAGCAGGAAGGTCATGTCAGATGAATCTAATAGATATCTTTGACTGGGTGACCAAAGTGGTAGATCAGGGAGGGGCTGTGGACATGGCCTACCTAGACTTTAGCAAGGCATTTTACACAGTCCCACACAAAAGATTAATATATAAGTTAGCCAGCCTTGGAGTGGGTCCCAAGATGGTAGCCTGGGAAAAGAATTGGCTGGAGAACAGGACATGGAAGGTAATAGTAAATGGAGTCCACTCTGAAGATGGGGGGTTACTAGTGGGGTACCACAGGGTTCAGTTCTTGGACCAGTACTCTTTAATGTCTTTATAAGTGACATTGCAGAGGGACTGGAAGGAAAGGTATGTCTTTTTTGCAGATGACACAAAGATCTGCAACAGGGTTGATACACAAGGTGGTGTGGAAAGGATGAAAAGGGACCTGGCAAGGTTGCAGGAATGGTCAAATGTATGGCAGCTTAGATTCAATACTAAGAAGTGCAAAGTAATGAACCTGGGAAACAAAACTCAGGGGAAGAGTACACAATTGGGGGTGAGATCCTAACAACAACAGAAATGGAAAAGGACCTCAGGGTAGTCATATCAGATGACCTAAAGGTGGGCAAGCAATGTGAGAGGGCAGTAAGGAGAGCTGGGGGATACTGGGATGCATAGGGAGAGGCATCACCAGTAGAAAACAGGAAGTTGTTATCCCTTTGTACAGACAGCTGGTGAGACCCCATCTGGAGTACTGTGTGCAGTTCTGGAGACCCAATCTCCGCAAGGACATAGACAGGATGGAGGTAGTCTAGAGGAGGGCAACTAAAATGGTGCAGGGTCTGCACCAGAAGACATATGAAGAGAGACTTAAGGAGCTTAATATGTATATCCTCAAGGAAAGGAGGGACGGGGGACATGATAGAAACTTTCAGTTACCTCAAGGGAATCAACAAAGTCCAAGAGGGTAGCATCTTTCAGAAAAAGAGGGTTTCAAGAACGGGGGGGCACAATCTGAAGATAGAGGACGGATCAGAGGTAATGTGAGGAAGTATTTTTTCAAGGAGAGGGTAATGGATGCATGGAATGGCCTTCCTGAGGAGGTTGTGGAGTCAAAAACAGTGGAGGAATTCACAAATGCATGGAACAGACATAAGGCAATTCTAGGGGTTGGGGGTAGGAGGAAGTAGGCTGTTGGTTAACTAGGATCTGCAGCTTATCCATTAGGTAGGGAAATGGGCAAACTGGGTGGACCAAGTGGTCCTTATCTGTTGTCACATTCTATGTTTGCATGTTTCTGTCTAGCTTCCCAGCTATCTGATTCCTACCTACCTATCTCTCTAGCACTGCCTCAGCTTCCTCCTTCCTAGTACTGTCCTCTACATCCACCTCTACTCCTACTTTGTGGAGAGTTTTAGACTACTGCACTTACCCTGGTGTATGCAAGCCAATTCAGCCATTCACCACAGGCATCTAGGTGGTCACAGGGTAGAGACTACAATTATAGTTTACCTAACACTTGCCTGAACTGTCCTAGGAAAGTAACCTGAGAACCTGTGCACTCGAGACGTAGTCATACACTCTCTCAGCCCCACACCTCCAATTGGACACCCCAACCCCGGTCCCCCCAGCAAAAATATTTGTATCATCCTCTGTATTATTCCTCCTATTGGCAGACTCATCACCCAGTGACAACCCTGACTCTGTACTCCTCTGTCACCCACCATTATTGTCTGAAAACCTCCTGCCATGTACTCTCTCCAGTGCCACAATCAGCCACCCTGATCTTAGGAACACACCGCAGCCCTACCACTGGTCTGAGCATTCCCCACCCTCTATCAGTATGCCTGCAATAGTCCAACCACCTCACCCCTCAATTGTCATACACCATAGGAAAAGAAAGCCCACCCTTAGTCTAATCAAACATAGGAAGCTTAATTGGCTTAAAACCTCCTTAATTTGCTACATGTTCATGCTGCTTCTACTTTCCAGCAATTTTCACCCGAGTCTGGGTCCTACTGGACTGGAGCAGGTCCAGGAGACCAATAGGGGATCCTTGAAGCTGGCTTCCATTAATATACACATAGTCTACTATCTAAGTTTGACAAACTTCAAGTCTGGGTCTACCATCATAACCTCGATGTCCCACCCTCACGGAAATGTGGCTCAGTCCTAAAATACTTGACTCTGTGCTCCACCTAAATGGCTACAACATCTTTAGGAGAGACAGAGTAGGTTGAAGAGGGGGAGGCTGTCTGGTTTACCTTAAAGATACCCTGTGTGGCTGTGCACTTGAATCATTATACTTAGGCAAAGAGGCGCAGACCCTAGCCATTATAATTCTACTTGGCCACCAAAACAAATCACTAACTATCTTAACAGTCTGCTTACAACCCAGAGAACAATCTAACAACTTTAATTTTATTTATTTAAAATTTGATAACCAGGAACAGTACCATGAGCTGAGGCTCTTTTCCAGGAGGAACCCGGGCAGTAGGGAACAAAACAACAGATGATAAAATAAAGAGGTTTTTTTTGTACAAGATTAACAGCAGAAAATAAAACATCACACATAAAAACAGGTACGTATAATGAGCAGCGGATGTTTACATAGTATACAAAATGAAGTAGGTATTTATATACAATAATATATACACAATTTTTGATGCGTAGCAAATAAAGAGACAGCAGGTAGAGGAGGTTAGAAAATAAGGAGGGCTGTACCCAAGGGAGGCCAGCAGGTACAGGTATGGAGAAACAAGTCAAAGGCAAGGGAGATAGTGCATTAGGGAGAGGGACTGGTGCATGATATGGAAGGGGTAGGCCTCAATAGATGCATGAGGGTGGGAGAGGAGGGAGTAAAATGGGTTTGGGGGGTGATGTTATTCCAGAGTGACAGGAGTCTATAGGAGAAGGCCAATTTGCCGGTCGAGGTGCGAACACGTGGGAGGGCAAAGGAACATGCACTGACTGATCGCAAGTTGTATGGTGAGGGGGTGGCAGGTTTGAGAAGGTATGAGGGTATATATGATTTTATAAAATGATGGTTGTAAATTACAAGTGATTGCATATTTTAAAATTCATTACAAGACAAACAAGTCTGAACATGTTGCCATCCCACTGATATAGGCCCTGACATGTTTCGATGTCTGAAAGGGCGATGTACAAAACTAGTTACCATGGCATCATTTTTGAGCAAATCATTAGAGTACATATTTAGAATTTGATTATAAGAAATCCACAGGTGGTAGATAAGGTATCTTGCAACTGTGTGTTTTGGTATAGAATCGTCTTTGCATTTCTGTTTAAAAAAAAAAAAAAAAACAGATCCTTTGTGCATAATTGTCAGGATGAAAACCGTAGCTATCAAAGAACTCTCCAACCCCATTTTCTGAAATGTATAAAGCTAACCAGTGCTGTCCAGGGAGGTCATGGGGGTCAGTATTAATGACTAGTGCTGCCAGAAGGTTTCTCAGTCTCTTCTTGGGTAGCAGATCATAGGGAAACACATCTAGAAAGCAGTCATGGCTGTGTGAGTCATTTGTTACAATTTTTTCCAGCTGCTTTGTGATCATTTTTATGATTTATCACATATAATCAAAAATAAAATTTCTTCTCTGGTTTATTTCAATGACATTATCAAACACAGCATACATAGACAGTGAGATAAACTGTGGAAGGGCTTCTGCAAATCTTATTTCTGCTCTGAGGTTCCCAGTTTTAATTAAAGAGTAATGATCAGCACATTCTTGGTCTGGAGTGAGATCAAAGGCAAATAGTGTGTACCCTTGGGTAAATTCCTGAGAGTTAACAACTAGTGGTCGATCTTTCATGTTTTTTCACACTGTACTAGATTAAAATATTCTCTCACAGCATTTCTATTTCTGAAATCAGGCTGCTGAGGTTTAGCGGGGATTTGTTCACCGTAGAGATACAGAGCCACAAAATTAGTGTTATAATGCTTAAAGTTAAAGGGGTTTTGAGTGTAGGAACTGCTAAAAGCATCATTGTCAACAAATGCCATGACCATCATTTTTGGTAACTGTCCCAAAAACAAATTATCTTGGTTACAGATCCTGCTGCCTGCTGGGAGGCTGATCACTTTCATCTCCACTCTGTCTATAGGGTATTTAGCATTGGAGGTCAGCAGAGCTTCCGAGTGTCCCAGACAAACACCGGGGATCACTGTAACCCTTTTGACAAACAGAGAGGTGGCCATGATTTTTAGCTTATAAGGCTCAGCATCTCCACTCATCAGGCAAAAGCTGTCCCTGTTACGTGTCAGTTTAATTTTAATATCCACACCATTCAGCATCAGTTTCTCTTGCAAAAACAAGTCCGTGTGCAAGTGTCCCAGCAGCTCTCCCCCTCTACTGAGATGTGTGAAGGAACTTCTTTTATTAAACCCTACATTGTCACTTGCTCTGTGATTTCGTGTTTCCCCGGGGTGTCTTTGTAAAATAATCCTGCCGTGAATTGTGTAGAAAGGGTCTCTTCACTGAAGTTCAGCACAGATTCTATGATAGCCCTGTAGGGGTAACAGTTATTGCTCTGACTGATGAGCCAGTCACTGACAGTCACATCCAGCTGGCTGAAAATGGTGGCGACTGGGTAGTTTATGAGACCCACTTTGGCCGCTGCAGGTATATCACCACCATCTGCTTCAGTGATTTTGCAAACCAGGTAAAGAAGCGTGTTGTTTAGATCCAAATAGTCTTCACCATTCCCTGCTATATAAAATTCAGTTGGTGAGTTTTCTGAAATGGCAGCCAGAGAGGGTATCTCTACATAAATGCTTTTTTTAATGCTTGTCTTTGTGGGAGCAACGGCAAACAAGTCCAGTTCAGATTTTGTGCATTCTTCAGAACCAAGGTGCACGAAAGCCATGTTTTTTTAGAATAAATCTGTTTTTTTACAACCCCTCGAAGGTCCTTTGGACTTTGACCTCTTTCTTTTATGTGAAGTTTTACATTTTGAGACACACATTTTAAAGTAGTGGTGAGGTCCGATGAGAAGCGACGGGTGTACTCTGCGCTTTCTCTTTCTACCTCTCTTGACCACAATCAGCCCTGAACCACCCTGAGTGGTCTTATCACCTCCTGACATCCTTTGAGCGACAGCGCTAGTCACATGTCCCACAACATCCTTTGCAACATTTTTAGCAGCTGTTTGTAGATGTGGTTTGGCAATTTCAAAACCCCTTCTTAAAAATGGAACTGCTTTTCTAAACAGACTATGAAATATCCTTCCTATACCAGAACCATACATAGTAGGAAGTCCATGAAAGCCTGGAAGGCTGTATCCTGCCTGTGCCTTGTAATAGCTTCTGTACAAGTCAGGGTCTCCATAATGTCGAACAATCACCATCCTTGTTTACATTTTAAAGTACTCTATGGGGGTGAAAATACAACTTCATGATCATCTTTCCAAATCAAAATGGCACACGTTCATTTCATTCATTCTTTATTTCAATAGTGACTGCATCAATCTGATAATTACTGACAGTTTGATAATGGGGTTTATCGTAGGTCACGATCACTATCTCATTGTCTTGGCCCCTGATGGGTACGCATCTCAGCAGAGGCACTAGACTGTCACCCACTATTTCATGCGTGATAATGTCAGTGTAGATATATAATGTGTAAAAACCCCCATTAATATCTGTAGGGTTCTTTGTTAGAGTCTTTCCTACTCCTACCTTGAATCTACTAAAACCCAAAAGGTACTGTAACTGCCTGTGCATAAACAAAATGCATTTGATGTCACTGTTAATGCTTTATATGCAAATATAGGCTCCTACTCAACCCCCCCCCAAAAAAAGCCATGATCCTCTCACCTAAAGCAGCCCCAGGACCAACACACAAGCACAGGATGCTAACACTAATGGGCGAACCCCTTGAAATAGTAGATACCTTCAAATATCTAGGGATCTGGCTGGACAAGAAGCTCAACTTCCTGTGCCACCTAAATGAGGTCTCAAAAATTAAGGCAGCGTTTGGGCATGTTCTACCACATTAAGCACCAACTTACCAAAGAAGCTAGAAAGAGTCTTGTACAATCTACCTTCCTACCTTTACTGGACTACGTAGACTTTCTCTGTAACCATTGCCCCTCAACTGTGCTCAGCAGACTCGACACGCTCTACCACCAGGCAATAAGGTTCATCCTAAACTTGCCCTTTTGCACCCACCATTTCATACTGTAACAAGAGATGGGATGGTCCTCTCAACAAGGAGGAAAAGGAACACTCTTCTTTGGTTCTTCAGAGCCTTGTCTGGCAAACTCCCTGTGTACATCTTAAGCTTCTTTGAATGTGCCAAGGGTTCTTATGGGTTGAGATGCTTCTCTCTTCTCTGTTTCCAGATACCCAGAGTAAAAACAACCTGTGACGTGGCTGCAATCCACTTCTCCTTCCTGACCTTATGGAATGCTATGCAAAATTCAAACTCGTATCTCTTCCAGGTCTGTACACTTTCAAAGCACTAATAGCTGAATACTTTAAGGAAACCCGTAGCTGCTTTAAGTGACTTCATAACCATAGACCCTAGTTTCATCAACATAGCTGAAATTACTGCAACCCATGCAATTTCTGATCCCTGTCAGGGAACACCTAGCACTTGTTAGTTTCCCTCCCCTTCCCCCTTCCCTTCCCTCTGCCGCCCCACTTCATATACGTTCTCCTCTTTTTCCCTACATAACCCTTCTTATAAGATAACAATCACCTTATCTTGTTGACCTCCTAAGTATTAACTCTCTACCTGTCGAGTCTACTAGTTTTGTCCTGGTAACTGCCTTTCTATGTTAGCCATGTATACATAGGACTACTATTTAAGATCCAAAACCTGTAATACTTATGTTAACTATGTACTTATAGGTATATGTATAGGCCTGAATATTCCTCCATTTATACTATGCCTCTCCCTTGTCAATCATTTGTTGCCTGTGATCTGTATTAATGTCCAGGATCACCTTGAAAATGAGCTTGCTCAATGGTGCTTACACCTGGTTAAATAAAGTTTGATTGATTGATTATTTATCTCCTGATGGCTTGTTCCAAAATCACTGGCAGTTTATTTGCTTCAAATATGCTTTTATTAATTTGATTAATAACCCTTGCCATGTTAGGATAATAGCCTGATGGAATTTTCAGTGCTTCGGACTCAACAAAGGGGCTGGTTGGTGGCGTTTTACTATGGGCTATGCTTAGAGGCTGATAGAGCATATTGAACCTGTTTTTCTGTGCAGGCACATTGTCCCAGGTATGAGGGTACTAAATTTCTGTTAATCCCACTTCCCATTCACCAGGCAGTTCCAGCGTTTGTGGTAACTTTACTGTAAAAGTGGATATAGTATTGTTGGGGAAAATGTTGTGCGAGGCGTTTCTAGGTAAGGCGATATAAAAAACATTTTTGGGCATTTTTAAATCTTATCTGCTTCTAATGTCTAAAACCTGTGTTGCCTCGATCCAGCTATTGAATTTATCAGGCCACCCTAGCCACTTTACCAGATGCCAAGTTTTTCTGCCACGCTTTTTCTCTGCCAGGATTTTCTGCACCCTATACACTCGGTCTTCATCCGGTTCAATTTTCTGCAACTCTTCTGCATAGAAAGTACCTTTGTTGTCTTCCACAAATAGTCGTTTAGCTTATAGGTGGGTCTCAGTGTTTTTAAGACCTCTGTCACAATAAATATCTCATCTGTGTATGTCTGTTCATATCCCTTTTAGCTTTGATATTCTCACATGATCACTTTTCTGAAGGGTACCCTTTTGTGTTTTTCCAAGAACTGTTTTGCCATAGATGGTTTTCCGTACATCCAGGGCATTGGAAGGGTTAACATCCACTGGTCTGCGTGTAATGCTTCTGTGATAAGTATGATTATAGCTGTGCACCAGGTCAGGCAACACATCAATATATTTCCATGTGTTTTGGGCTATAAAGGAACGCCACATTCATGTCTTTAAAGTTCTATTGAATTGTCCAACAATGCTAGCCTTAACTTCATTATTTGTTACAAAATGGTGTATTTTATTTTGTTTTGTTTTAACAATGCCCTTAAGGAGGCATTTAGAAATTCTTTACCCTGATCAGTCTGCAACTTCTCATGTATGCGTCCACTTTTAAAAATTGTTTTAAGGCCTGCATCACTGCCTTGCCTGATTTATCTTTTAAAACCGCTACCCAGGCATGCTTGGACAGCACATCGATGCACGTCAGTATGTATTTAAACCCATTATTGTACTTTGCATATTGACTCATATCCACTAAATCAGCTTGCCTTTGTCTATCTATGTCAGAAACAATGACAGGATTTCTCTTAAATCGAATTCTTGCTGGTCTGTGTAACGTATAGGGGTCCTGCTTGGCAAGCCATTCTGCAACACCTTTCCTGGTCACACCTTTATCAATTTCTTTTGCAGCTTTATATAACTGAGTCACACCAGTAAAACATCCCACTTTTCTTGCATTCAAATATATATTCTGAAGCAGTTGATCAGTCATCTTCTTTCATCAGTACCAAAATACATCTGTTAACTAACCAACCTCTTGTCACCCGTAAAATAATGTATATGTATATGTGTGCTCTTTTTTCTTAAAAATTCGATGACGACCATAAACTGCAATATGTGATATTTTATTCATACATACAAAACATAAACTGATACATATATTAATTACATACAAAAGCCATAACAATGTTTGAAAGAGCATATATTCGTAACACATAGTATGCATGCAATGATTACATAATATCATGTTTCTGCACTACCAGATTCTTTCACATTCTACCATACCCAGAGACAGTATCTTGTAGGCTGTATGTTTCACACAAGCAAGGGTTTCATCCACTTTCCCCCTGGTGACAAGGTAGGCACAAAACATAACACACATGTGCCATGTACCACTCAAAATAATCAGGGTGATCTTTGAGGGGCACAGTTGCAGGATCAGAAATGCTATTCAGCTTACAGATGTCTGTGTGTTTTTTTTTGTTCATTGCATCAATATACATATGCCACAAAATTGGGTGCATACTTTTAATCTCAGTCATTGTCCTTTCTGCCAGTGAAGGTGCAGCACTTTCACAGCATACGTTTAATGCATGGCACTTTCCAAAGTATACAGGGGTCTTTAAAATGTCCTTTATCACACTGCACATAATAGCCATCAAGAGTGACTGGAGTATCAGGAGCATGCCATTACGTTCCATCTGAAAGCACATAATACATGTTATACAGATTAGCGTGTCACTTTCTTATTCAGAAAAAAATGACTGCTACATCACATTTATTAAATACAACGTAAGTGATACATTCTGCAAAAATGTGATGAATACACATGATGCTTAGTGCTCTTTCATTTCATGGAGCATCATAACAATTGAAGAAGCCACTTTCACAGTATGAGAAATATCATGTTCTTTTCTTTGCTTTAAAACAGACACACACATTGCTGCAACTACCAATATATACAGGTTACAAAGGCATTCAGGATCTTCTACAAATCTAGGCACAATCACTGTAATGTTTTCTAAAAGTGTCAACTCAGATTCTTTCATATAGTTATCTATATCCTCCCACATGTCTGGGGGGGATGCAACATCAGTTCCATGGCAGAAGATAAGTCAGAAAGGGATGCTTCAAAGTCAGGCAGCCTGAACACGGAAGGGTCACAGTAATGGCTTATGATCAGATACACAAGTCTTTGGACACTCTCTTTGTTTGCATCCCGCATGGTTCTCTGTAAAATAAAATATGAAGCTTTGGGTTCTACAACATTTACACATAACCTGTAGCAGTTAAATGAATTTTCACAACAAAAACAGAGTCACTTAATTTATTTTTAGAAATGTAACAAAGTCCCCTAAGTTCTTGTTAGAATTTTTTTAAAGGAGCATTTACTGACTAGACGTCTGGCCTCTTCTCTAATCTCACCGTCTGTCTGTTGTAACATATTTGTAAGTAAGCCCATGGGGTCATCAGCTCTTTTCACATAATTCAAAACATGACTTACAGATTCTATAGTTTCGTTGCTCATGCGTAAGCCCTGTTGTTTCATAGCTATTGCTAAGATCACAGGCATGAGATGCCCTGTAAGTATGGCTTCAGAAACAGAAATTTTTGTATGCTTCTCTAGCCGTCAAGTCATCAAAGACACATGTATGGTTTATCTGACTAGGGTTATCTATCTCACACCCAGAACAGGCATCAGTCATTTCACAACGTATCACTCTATCACTGCGACAGTTATACCATGAATGGTATGGTACATAACATATTTACAATACACATTGTGGTCAGTTTTGGGGGGCTTAATACTTAGGCCTGGTTTTTCACCTGAGGAAACCTGTCTAATCTCAGTAGACGAAGATGGTTGTGGTTGTGTAGTGATTACAGTGTTTTCTGTTTTTTCAAGCATTCTGTTGCTCTCTAACTTTCTAACATATTGACCCTCACACATCTCATTAATAACCACATCTGCATCTTTCACACAGCAAACACAGTCAAGCAGTAGATTTGTGGAGACTCGAGTATCCATGCTGTCCAAATAAGACTGTTGCTCCATTCCATATCCATCACTCTGATAAAGCAAAAAGAAAACAACATTGGTCCTTTTAGTCAGTAAGTTCCAGTTCATCTGCTAACTCATCTGTTCAGTTACACTCTGCATGCATGTCTCCACTCACTCTTTTTTTAGTGTTTAAAAGCAAAATATAAATTTACCTCCGCAGTGCAAGATGCTTTGCCATCTTTTTCTTCTTCTTTAGCCTGTTGATTTTTCTTATCTTTTCTTTTCTTAGCCTGTGGCTTGCTGGTCATGGCAGTGTCACCATTTGCCTCTTGGCTGGCTGCTGCTTCTGCCTGTGTCTTGGCATCCTTGTCTGACTCTCCCTCCATATCACTGTGCTGGGCTTCATTTTCGCATCTTTCTCCACAGCAGACTCACATGCTAGCTCTTCTTCAAGGTTATGCAGTTGTGCCTCTTTGATAGGCGTATCAGGATCAGTTTTTGCTTTTTCCGATTCACCAAACTGTGCAGCGAGATTTATTTTTATGTCACAAATCCGTCCACTGGCCAAAATTTGAATTGGGCATTCTTTTTCACACTTTATGTAGTGCACATACATGGGTTTGGGCCTGAAAGGCGACTTCTTTTCTGGCTTTTCATCTCCTGGCTGTTCATTTGGTGGTGTAACTGTCTGTTCCATGGCCAGAATGTTAGTTTGAGATGCTGTGTTCTTGGCCATCTTCTTGAATCTCTTGGATAATCAGCTCAGATCCTATAAAGTAGATTCGATGAGGCTCTGAAAGCTATTCTGGCACATCTCCAACCAGGGGTTTATATAAGACCCCTGCCTGATGAATTCACGCTATGTGACCATCACATGGATGGGCACGGGGTATCTGGAAGATAGTTCTCCACTGATATAGTTATGTCATCTCTTATGACTAGCACCACAAATCCGCATGTTTAGTTGGGGTTTATTAATATCAAGTATCATCTATGTGACTGTCACAAGTCTGGCAAAAGGTTTCTAGAAGACAGATCTCCACTGATAAATATAGTTATGTCATCTTTTGTGATACACATAATGTCTAGTGTGTGATTTTTATACTGTAATGTTGGGCAGGGCATGTTTAATATGAACTTCTAATAGGAATTTTCTTAAGTATCTCTGAGTATAAAAGTCTCCATGAAGCAGTCTGCTGGTTTTTCAGTTTTACATAGGTAATGCAGAGCACTTTTTGTTGCTTTCTGGAGGTTAAAACACTCTTGAATACTTTCACCAGTACATTAATATATATTTAATAGAACTATATGCTTTTGATAAGCAGCGATGTTTGTAAATTATCTTTATCAAAGGAAATAGAAAAATATGTTTAGTTTCTGACATCAAAATACCAGATTTCTGATGTATTCATTTTAAAGAAAATGTATGTGGAGTATGACTGTTTTTAAATAGACTTTAGGATTTGAAGCAGTTTACTTAGACTACAAACCCTTGAAACATCAGCTTCAACACACACACACACACACACACACACACACACACACTGTCTCTGCTTTTGAAGTTAGAACTAATTTTCTTTTTCACATTAAAAAAGAAATCACTGTTTTTTCATAAATATTTAAAATGCATTCATTATTTTAACAGACATTTTTTGTATAGAAAAGATAAAATGTTCTTACAGGAAATGCAGAGAGGATAAAACCCTCTTGAAAAATGGAATGCAGAGAGTATGTGTATATGTGTGTATATATATATATGTTTTTTAATCGGACTTCATCATTTGAAGCAGTCTACTTCGACTACAAACCCTTGAAACATCAGCTTCAACACACACACACACAGTCTCTGCTTGTAAAGTTAGAATTCATTTTCTTTTTCACATTAAAAGAGAAATCACTGTTTTTTCATAAATACTTAAAATGCATTGTGTTAAAAGAACTTCCTTACACTGAAGAGATAAATGTTGTTACAGTCCTCTGAGCTTCACAGCACATTTCACATACAAAAAAAAAATTCCCAGAGTAAAAAGGCACCCTGCAGTCATACCACAGATCGATGGGGAGGTTGAGGGATTGCCAGGTAGGTGATGGTGGGGCAAGGTGAGAGGAGTGGACTGACTCGAGTTCCAGGTGGGTGATGGGGTGCAGTGTAGGTGGTGGTGGGGCATGGAGAGAGGAGGGGAGAGACTCAGGTTTGAGGTAGATGATGGGTGCAACGGTGGTGGTGAGACAAGGTGGGAGGATGGGAGAGTTTGTGCCAATATATTGTGGCACGGGTCAAGGGACTGTGGATGGAGATTCAGGTTCGAGCTAGGATGGGGTGGTTGCGGTTCGAGAGGACGGACTTGGGTTTGAGCTTGGATGGTGTCATGGAGGTTCGAGGGGACTGGGGATGGAGGAGGAAGGACGTAGGGATGTAGAACGGGAATGATGTGTAATTTCCGGGTTTGAGAATATGTAGTTTCCTGTGTTTCATATGTCACTTCCTGTGTTTGATGTGGGATGTCCTGCGCAGAGGGCAGGACTTCCTGCGGCATATGGGGACAATTTTGACTGGTCCATTTTTGGCCGTGCTCACCTGTCAAATTATGTGGCGCATGCTGATTGGCTGAAATTTAACATTTGATGAGATATATGAACTCTATACTAAACGAATTACAAGAGAGTTTCTCTCGGGTTGAGGAGTGGTTCATCCAGAATAAACTTCTTCTCAACTACAAAAAAACAAAAACCATGTTATTCTATAACCATCAGAGCAAGAAAAACTTCAGCTATCTTACTATCAACAACAGCAGGTTTGAGCCATTGGAACAAGTGAATACCTTTAAATACCTGGGTGTCGCCCTAGACAGCTCCCTTTCCTACATATAGCATGTTGACCAAGTTGTAAAAACAGTCAACACCAGGATAGGACTACTCTACAGGCTCAGCTTTGTCATCGAGGCGCAGGTCAGGAAGCATAGAGAAAACCCAGCAGCAGTTGTAAAATTTCACAAAACTGTTTATTTGTAGTTGCATTAATATAAAATAAACCTGTTCAGAATAGCTATGTACAGAAGCAAAAAAAAAAAAATATTTCTTGTAAAACTCTTCTCGAACCTGCAGAAACAGTAAAGAGGGACCATTATTTTACAATTAGAGCACCTCTCTTATGGAATAAACTGCCCCAGATAGCGGTTGATAGTATTAGTCTTGATTCCTTTAAAAACTATCTTGACAAAACATATTATAACACTCACAAATTGGTATAATTGTCCCACATATAGTATGTGGGAGACATATAATATAGGCCTATTGGCTCTCATATGTCTTTGAAACCCCAGTAATCCTAGTTCTTCCAAAACAAAAAAACTTTCTATGCAATTGCAGGCTTAGCTGTTTTATAAGGCTTTTCAACCCCCCATCCTTAGCAAGCATCCTGTTCTAGCAAAACATTTTGTTCTCATCAATTTCGGGTAGGATCTGCTAGAACAGTGAGCCTCCTGAAGTCCCCACAGCAGCTGCAAAAGGCTGAGACATTTGTACTCAAGTAACACTTAGTTTTCAACAGTCATCTCAAATCATAAATATATATATTTACATTTCAACAGTAACACTAGATATTTTCTATACAAACATGATCCCATTATCAGTTTCATTTCCATATATTGATTTGCACATATTCTTATATTACCAGCTCTAGATATGCAACGGAGAAAAACAGACAGCAAGAGAAAACGGAGACAGAGAGAAGCAAAGAATTGCAAGACTGTTTGGGTTTATCAGGTCCGAAGTCTCACCAGAAAATTAGGTTGCACAACCAGACAGAGGAGAGAGAAAAGGAAAGAATACAGATCCTTGCATTTAAACACTTTCTCCATAACAAATGGGACAGGGTACTATTCTACCCTGTCACAAGCTCCTTCTTGACGGATGAGTCTCTCTCACTAGCAGTAAACAACTCCATTCTTCCCATTGTAGACTATAGCCTTGTTGTGTATAGAACAGCCACTAACACTGCACTGAAACGTGTTAGAACCACGTTAAAGAGCTAGTCTACTGCCTGCAATTAATTGTAACTTTCAGATGTAGTCAGCTATCACTTCTTATATCTCAAGTATTTTTTTTCTTTTCTGTTTGCTAATTAGAAGATTTTCAACCTGGCAGTACTGGAGTGATGTGTGGAGCAGCACTCTGTCTGGAGGAAAAAAAAAGTAAGTTCTGTTCCTCCCACTACATCAACACTGAGACAACACTGATTAGGATATCACTGGTAACCAATGAGAACCATTTCTCACTGCCAGGTTTCACTTTCACATGAAGCAGCAGAGACTGACTCTCCCTGGTTACTAGTGATGTCACAGTTTCCTGCATTTTGACTGGTACCTTGTGAAAGTCACTGCTCAGCCTGCAAGGATTATGTTGACTCAAGGTGTTTTGTCTCATTTCTGATGCTGTAGTGGGAGGAACAGAACTGACTTTTTTCCCCCTCCAGAGTGCTGCTCCACACATCACCCTAGTATTGCCAGGTAGAAAATCTTTTAATTAGCAAACAGAAAGGAAAAAAATACTTCAGATTTTGGAAGTGATAGCTGACTGCATCTGAAAATTACTATTAATTGCAAGCAGTACACTAGCTCTTTAAACAAGGCCTGCAGACTGGTGCTAAGTGCAGGTGCCCGCACAAATACATGGTGGACTCTAGGGGAGGGGTGAAGAACATGAGGGTGGACCTGGCCAGGTTGGAGGAATGGTTGGAGAAGCGCCACTTACAATTCAATGCAAAAAAATACAAAATTTTGCACATAGGGACTAGTAACCCAAGGGCAAAATACTGGCTGGGAGGTAACAGAACAGGAAAGGGACCTGGGGATCATCATTTTGGAAAACCTGAAGGTGGGGAACCAATGCAGTAAGGCGATGGGGATGGCTAGCAAAATGCTGGCATGCAGAGGGAGGGGCTTCAAAAGCAGGAGGAAGGAGATAATCATGCCATTGACAAAACTATGGTCAGACCACATCTGGAATATGGGGTCCAATTTTGGAGGCCACACTTACTGGAGGACAGAAATAGGTTGGAAAGGGTCCAGAGAAGGACAGCCAAGATGGTTCAGGGGTGGCACCAGAGGTCATACAAGGAGAAATTGGAGAAGCTAAATTTATACACTGTGGAGATGAGGAGGGAGAGGGGAGATATGGAAGAAACCTTCAAATATTTAAAGGCGAATAAACAAGATGAGAGAGGGTAGCATTTTCAGGATGAGTGAAAACAAATCGACAAGATGCTGGAAGGGTGGATGATTCGGAGGAAACATGAGGGGGAAGTTCTTCATGGAGAGAGTGGTGGGTCCCTGGAATGGGCTGCCAGAGTGGGTGGTGGGGGTAGATTTGGTGAACAAATTCAAGAGGGCTTGGGATAACTACATAGGGCTAAATAGAAGCAAAAATGGTATGGAGGGGGTGAGGGTAAGTTAAAAGAACAAGGGGTGGATTCCACCATGCTGCGGCAACACAATTTGCAGGCTATCAACACAATAGGCACAACACTGCCAGATGGTGTTGTCCATCCCTCAAAACTGGTGTTTTCTGGGTGGGCTTGCCTCCCACACCCCATGGGGGGCTCTGCTCCACCCCGCACTTAAATTAACCAATTCCGGTGGTCCAGTTCAAGGGAGGCGAACACCGGGAGGCAGCAGTGTCGGGAACCCATCAGTCCATCACAGCGAACTACTGAAAATGTCACTGTGATGGTCTTCGCTGTATTCCTATCGCTGTTGCGATGTGATGCCCTAGGGGTGGTATTAGGGCAGACTAGATGGGCCATAGTGTCCTTTTTTGCCAGCAGATTTCTATGTTTTTATGTGACCTTTATGCCCAAACAAAGGGGCTCAACTTACAAGGGAGAATACAGTACCAAGTCTGCCTCCTTGGGGAAAAAAGTCTTGGTAGGTCTGACCCCAAAAACTGTCCTGAATGTACTCAAACCTGCACAGTTCTCACTGGACCAGAGACAAGGCTAAAAACCCATTGCATGTCCCATTTTACCGCACTGCTCTGGCCCAAAGGACTTTCTCCTATCTGGCCCCACACTGGCTTAACGAGTTCCTGGCCAGCATTCTAAACAACTCCTAACTCTGGCCATTCAGAAGAGATTTTAAATGGTTCCTTTATGACCGAGGGAGATGCAACTGCTCAGACTAGCCCCCCCCCTGGTTTTCACTCCTCCTTGCTTCCACCACCCAGTAGCATGGGTATGGATATCCACTACCAGTACCATTGCTCCGCTCCCTGTTTTTCATACTATTGCCCTACCCTATCCCAAGTACCAACTCTCAACTCCAGCCCATACAACCGTTCTTTTTCTTTGATTCTTATTACCTCCCTCTTCCGAACCAGCCCTTCCGTTCAACCTAGCACATAGCGTTTATGTTGTTTTATACTCGCCTGCCTCTCCCCCTTATGTCTTTCCCTTCCCTCTCTCTCCTTCCTCCCTTTCCTGTATCCATACTTCTTCCACTGCTTTATTCTTTCTTGCTGTATCCTTACTACTAACCCCTAGCTTCCTCCTCCCCCCGATTCCACCTCCACTTATCCCTCCCTACTCCTTCACCTCTCTAGTCAAGCCATTAATGAACAATTATTCCTCACCTTCTCCCCCATCCTGACTCCCCAGTGTCTTACCTACAAGTTCCCTCTCTCTCTACTGCCCACCCCTACCCCTCTTGCACATTAATCCCCTCTTCACTTATCTGCCAGAACTGCCTGTCTTGTAAACTTTTTGGATAGCATAGTTGTAGTCTTGTACTATTGTTTTACTGTTTACTGCCACCTTATCCTATTATGTTTTGTATTCTGCTTTATTGTTATCCTTGTGTTAAATTCCCTATGTAAGGAAGCTGCTATGTAAGAATGCTTTATTGTTGTTCCTGTGTGAAAATTCCCATTTGTCACTGTACCATTTACTGTAATTGCTCTACCTGTTTGTTCTCACTCTGATGTGGAACCTTTGTAAATGAGCTTTTAGCTCAAAGGTTGTAATCTGAGACAATACTAAAATAAAATAAAAATAAACAAATACGCAATAATTACACAATGGAGCAATCATGGGGTAGCACAACTAAATTTAAATGGTTAAAAAGTGTCGTGCAAGTCTGACTTTTTTTTTTAGAATCAAGCTCTAGATGTGCTTTCTACTTCTACATAAAAAAAATAAGAACTTCATATGTTTGTGTGATTCTCATATTACGTGTATTGTAAAACAACAGTGTATGTTAGGAGGCACAAATGAATCTTTTCCTATTTTTCAAAATACTTGGTATCTACTCCCTTAGATTTGTGTTCCACTGAGAAGGTAATTCATGAGCAATGTCTGTGTTTATCTGGTGAAACTTTCGCAGTCCAGGGGCTAGATTCACAAAATTTTCCCCCGGCACTAGCCCTGTTTGCCCGGTGCAGACTGGGTTTTGCGCCATAGTGTTATTCAGAAAAGTCCAGTTTTCACCATCAGAATGGAACTGCGCTGGAGCAAAAGGTTCAGGGGCATGAGTTCAAATTAGAGGGGCCTGCTTGTGGTGCTGTGCCATTCACAAACCATTTTCTTCATGCAAGGGCCTTTTGCAGAAGTTCATTGGGTGGAGAATATTTCGCTGACTGTGACCTGGCGGTATTCTGCACAACCCTAGTGGCTGCTGGAGGTACTGCAGCGGCCCCCACACCCACAATACTGTGTCCCTTCTAGTGTAGAGGTCCCTGCCCCTTCCCCGGTGTCTGATTGCTGGCCCTGTATAATAAATATAACATACCCTGGTAGTCTAGTGGTCCCTCCCCGGCTTCCGATCGCTGTCATGGATTATAATAAAAATACCATTCCCCGGTAGTCTAGGGGTCCCTCCTTGGCTTCTGATCGCTGTGCCTGTATAAGACAAATAAGTGTCCCTGGTAGTCCAGTGGTCCCACTCCATTCACGTTCTCTGATCGCTGTCCTGTAGGATAAAAAAATAATGTCCTGTCCTGTCCTGTGACAGAACTACAGCGACAAAAAGAGAGGCAGTGCTAGTGATATTGTTCCTCCCCTCCACTGTGTCCTGTGATCACTCACCCGTCATGAAGTAAGGAGTCTCCCTGGTGGCTAGCGGTCCTTCCCCACACAATGACCCATCCAATATGTATAAAACATTACCATTGGTGTCCAGTGACCCCATCCCTTGTATTAGAAAGTTCCCTGGTGGTCTAGTGGACCCCCCACCCTGTCAGACAGTGAACCCTGACCCCACTCCTCCCCCTAAACTTGGCCCACAGCTGGTGACCAGCAAAGCCCTCCCCTCACCTCTGCAGCTAACCACTGACAGTGCTTTCAATGAGTGTGTCTGTATACAGTATGCGCTCATTGAATGACAGCTCAGTATGAGTTATCAGTCAGTGTGTGTGCATACTGTATACAGTACATGCTCATTGAGAGCTCAGTCGGCAGCCAACTGTGGAAGTGAGAGGAGGGCTGTGCTGGTTGCTGGCTGGGGATCACGTTGGGGGAACGGGGGGGGGGGTCAATGCCTGACACAGTAGGGGGTCCACTAGACCACCAGGGAACTGGGGAACTTTCTAATACAAAGGATTGGCATGTTAGGGATGGGCCAGTGGACACTGATGGTAATGTTTTATACATATTGGACAGGCCATTGGGTGGGGGGGGGCTGCTAGTCACCAGGAAGATTCCCTTACATTATGATGGGTCATCACGATTGGAAGACACAGTGTGGGGTGGGGGAACAATCCCATTGGCACTGCCTCTGTGCTTGTCACTGTACTTCTGTCACGAGACAGGACAGTATTTTTTAACCTACAGGACAGTGATCAGAGAATGGGAAGGGGGGGAGGGACCACTACTTATTTGTCTTATATGGGGTCAACGATCAGAAGCCAGGGAGGGGAGCGGGACCACTAGATTACCAGACAATGGAATTTTTCTTTTACGGACACAGCAATTGGAGAACAGGGGATGGGTTAGGGACCAATACACTACAAGGGAAACTTATTTTTATTATACAGAAACAGTGATCAGAGAATGGGAGAGGGACCACTAGACTACCTGGGAGATTTTTCATTTATAAGGGGTCAACAGTTGGGGACAGGGAGGGACCACTAGACCACCAGGGAGGCTTTTGTTTAACTATGGAACTAGAAGTCCCCTGGGGGGGTGCTCAAAAGCCTCTCACAGCACATGTTAATGAGCCCATAATGGGCATGCAGATGGCCAGCTAGCGCCTTGCATGCCCAATGGGCTAATCTGCATGGCTGCTTTTATCAATAACAAATAGTGTGCCAGTGGTATTCATTGCAGGGACATTTAAAGGAATGCAGGTTGGGGTGGTGTTAGTGGGGTTAGAGGTAGCGATAATGGGATTACCGCTGCCTCTACCTAGCTCTATTCACAATCGGATAGCACCCTACGCTATCCATCTGTGAACAGCATTTTTTTACCTCCTGGGCAATCGCAAGGAGCAACACAAATATGTGAATCTAGTTCCAGGGATACGGAATTACTAATAAATAATGGAATGAATATTTTTGTATTTTTCACTTTGTGGGTTTTCACAGACTCGACCTGAGGAAGAGTACTATCTCTCGAAAGCTAGTCTCTGAAATAAATTTGTTAGTCCAATAAAAGGCATCACCTGCAATATATTTTTTCTTTTTTTTTGTTCTACAGTACATTCGCTTTGCTATTAAACCACTTTATAATTTTGAGACCATAAAAAGCACACTGCTGTGACAGCTCATTTCCACATGTGTCATGGGGGTGAATTGTATTTACTGATGGGGTATATTGGCCAGGACACTGAGAAAAATCCTACACGCTTAGGATAAGTGCCATGGGATCTTTAACTTCCACCTGTACAGCCACCACAGACGGGCAGGAGGGACCTTGGTTTAATGTCTCTTATGAAGGATGGCATCTCAGCAGTTCACTATCCTGTCTGTACTGCACTACAGTGTCAGTACTGAGCATTATCCCAAGATCCTTGTGTAGGTGGGGATGTGTGATGTCAGGATACTTCGCTTTGTAAAATACTTTGTGAAGCTTCCCGTTTTGCAGTGTACAAAGTGCCTACTTCACAGTGGCTCTATGCCAGCGAAGTTTCAGCAAAGTGCCATTTCAAATAGTTTTCACTGAGCAAATATCACTTCGTTAATAACCAGGCGAAGTGGCTGTTTCTGTAAAAAAAAAAAAAAAAATGTATTTAAAACAAGGTTGCAGCCCCCACCCACTGTGCCATAACCCAGCATCCCCCGTTCTCACTACACAGACCATTTCTCCCCACCCTACCACCCTCTACGTTGAATTCCCCTCCTTTTGAAGTTCCCCTCCAATATAGTGAAGCCATGATTTATTTATTCATTTGTTAACCAGGTAAGGACACTGGACCAAGGCCTTTTTTTCAGATTTCTCAGGTCTGACCTGGGAACAGAATATCCAAATAAGGCATAGACAGCAAATAACAACATAAATTAACTAGTACATTTACACACAGATTTCTGAAATAAATACTAATGATGATTTTAACTTGTATTAAAATAAAACAAATTGATTCCCTTCCCCCTACCCGCGTGCTAAAACCGACTCACCCGACCAAAATCATGAGTCAAAAATCTCCTCCCCAGTCTCCCCATCTGGCCCCCACCTCCCACTCCCTCCCCTGAGCAACCCAAAACATTCAATTTTATGATATTTCTAAAGCCATCCACTGGAGTCGAGTATCTGCTCTGTTCAGTGTAAGTATCTGTAATGGCATGAATGAATGGTTACATCTTTTCCATATTTAACCTGAATGGTTGTGCTGTTGGTGACAAGGAGGCATAAATAGTACTGTATAATGAGAAAAATAAAACACTTTCACATGTAAACTTTACATAACTCAAAGGTTTTAGAAGCGATGTGTGCAAATGAGTAAAGCACAGGCTGCTGATGTTCATTTGCAACTTGGCAGTTTGGGGGTGGGCTACAAAACTAAGTCATAGGACTGTTAAAGGAGAAACAATACCCTTGTATCTTGTAAATTTTATTTCCATATCAACAAACAACACTATTTGTGTAGCTGTTAGAGATATATGAGAGGCATAAAGGAACCTTAGAGATGAGACAAGGGGGAATAAGCAGGAGATCAAGTAGGGTCTGTGGTGATACACTAGGCAGGGAAGACTGGGCAGACTAGGTGGGCCAGGCGGTCCTTATCTGCCATCAAATTCTGTGATTCTGGTTGCGATCGCTTCAGTTTATTTTCGCTGTTCATACTAGTCCCTGCAACTGTCCTGGGGGTCTCCATTTTCTGGTTGTTGAAATCTCATTGTGCCTGAGAGCTGCATTAGCACATGAGAACATGATGTGTCAGCACCCTTTAGTCTCCACATTATGCCTCTCTGCTTAATTATAGTTCAACAAAACAAGTTGTAGCAAGGTGTGAAATATCACATGTGCCTTCAGTTAGTTTTGCAAACTGTCCAAGTTGTAATGCAGAGTATTTCCCTTTAAAACTGCATTCATTGTGTGTGTTTCCAGAGAGGGTTTTTTCAGGATATTTGTACTTTCAGCACAGAGATGCATGGTTTAAATAGGTGCTGTGACATCGTATTCCCATGTGCTAATGCACCTCTCATGGATAATGAGATTTCAACAATCACAAAATGGAGACCCTTAGGACAGTTACAGGGGACTAGAATGAACAGTGAAAACAAACTAAAGCAAACACGCATTTCCCTACCATCTACAGGAAAAGAGTTGTCAGCTGACATGGAAATAAATACATTAAATTTTTCCTTTAAGCATAATTGCAGACATAATATTTCTGCAGCATAGGTTCTTCCACAGAGCAACACTAATTTGATCAAAGTTCCTGTAAGTTTTGACTTGCCCATAGGTTTATGATCCGGGTTGTACATATTGGGCCCGATATTCAGAAGTGCGCCTGGCAGTGGTGCAAGTGATTGCTCAGCGCAATGGAGTTGTGCTGGAGCAACAAAGGGATATATTCGAAAGAGATGTGCCATGGCGCATCTCTTCTGAATATATCGAATAATGCGTGCAGCACAAATACAGTGTGCCGGCACATCCGCGAGACAGGCCTGCATACCTGGAATGGGAATGCGCCAGCGCAACTGGAGATGCGCCAGGCACAATTTCCAGATATTCAGATCTGGATATGCAAATGGGGCCATAATGCATGCAAGGTGCAAATGGGGCCATTTGCAAGTCATTATGGCTCCATTTGCATAAGTTGTGCAGGGTTGACCAGCAAAATGCACCTGGCGCCATGCACAGCATGCTGTGCTGTCAGTTGAGGTCCAGTGGTTCCCCCCCGCCCATACCTCCGATAGCCTGTTATGTATAAAATTATATATCCCTGGTACTGTAGTCTAGTGGTTCCTCCCTCCGTGCCTGTAACCCTGTTCGTCCGTAATGCTGATTGCTTAATGTTCCTGGTGGTCCAGTGGTTCCCCCCCCTCCCTGTCCATAACCCTGATCACAGTAAAATATGTAAAACCCCATTCCCTGGTAGTCTAGTGGTACTCCCACTACCCCCACCCACCCACACGCACGACCCTCAGCCCACCCAGCTGCCCGCTCCGGTCATCAGCAGGCAGCAAACCCACCTGTATACCTCCACAGCTGCCCGCCGAATGACAGCTTACAGTATCTGCTGCAAGCTCATTGGTCCACACTGTGGACCAATGGGCTTGCAGTGCATGCTGTACTAGCTATTCACATCTTTGTGATTGCAAGTCCATTGGTCCACAGTGTGGACCAATGAGCTTGCAAGCAGATACTGTAAGCTGTCATCTGGTGGGCAGTCATGGAGGTATGTGGGTAGGTTTGCTACTCGATGAGCGGTGGGGCTGGGTGGGCTAGGGTCCTGTGTTTGGGGGTGGGAGTACCACTAGACTAGCAAGGCATAGGGTTTTATATATTTTACTGTGATCAGGGTCACGGGCAGGGAGAGGGGAACCACTGGACCACCAGGGAAATGACGTAATCAGCATTACGGGCGATCGAGGTTACGGGTGGGGGGGGGGTACAACTGGACCACCAGGTTCATTAAGTAATCAGCATTACGGGTGATTGGGGTTATCGGAGGGAAGGGGAGGGGGTACCACTAGACTACTAGGGAAATATATTTTTGAACAAAATGGGCGATCGGGGTTATGGGAGGAGGGGGCACCACTAGACTACCACAGGGACTATTGTAGAGCTCAGCACGTGTTGGGGCTGCCACCATGGCTGGTGGCTGCTGTGTTGCACCCTGCACTACAGCGCCTGCCTGTGGCTAGGCTGACAGTTGAGCCATTTTTCACAAGCTCACCTTTGTCAGGTATGTGGCACATCTCTGAGCAGATGCACCGCGACATCCCGGCTGAATATCGGGATGTGCCACATATGTATGGGCGCCCCTGGAGATTTGCTGCATACATTATCTTTATGGCAGCGCGCTCAGGTGCGGCTCCATGATTCCCGCACGAATATTGCCTCGGGGTGCATTTCTGGGGTTGTGCTGGCACAACTCCTTTCAGTATCTTGGCCATTGCATCTGTATCTGTGCCGAATCCCCGTGCGTGACAGATCTTTCTGTGGAGTTTGACTCAGGCTGTATAGTGCTGACCTAAAAAAGTTCTCTCTGACTTTAGCATGCCTTCAGGGTAGCTTGACTAAGGGGGTTAACCTGACTGGCAGTATACCCTAACAGTTAGGGTAATACACTCTAAACAAGATGGGTGCATCCAGCAGACCTGGGTTTGATACCCACGAACTCCTCATGCATACTGTGTTACTCTGTGCAAGTCACTTAACCTCCGCAGTGTTCCTGGTTCACCCCTGTAAATAGGCCTTGTGTGCCCAGTGGGCCTTACCCAGTTACCAAAAAAATAAATAAATAAAATTTCCATTGACTGCAGTGGAGTTGCTGCAGTATTCAGTACCTACCTCACTTCATGCCAAATCCATCAGCCATGGAGAACTTTTTTTCTGGTTCCTCTGTGCATACTTTATCTATACTTCGGATTATTAACTGTGCCCGTTGGAGCTGACTTGGCTTCAGGGATGACACTGGCTGTACATCTTGTATATGCCTTTTTATGATATTCTGCTTTGCATTTTTTGAATGTGTTTTACCCCTTCTGAGACCCCGCTCATTTAACCCTATGTTGACCTCCCAAGCTCATCACCCTGCTGCCCTTCTGAGCTGCTTAATGACCTGTCCTTCACAGTGGGGTCTTCAAAACACCCCCATACACCTCTGGATACTCTGGATTCAGTGCTTTGGGTGACAACTGTCTGTTTAGGGTCCAAGGTCGCCACGTGGTGTCATTCTCAGGGACTGGGCTTTTTCGGTGTTTTCTTCCTTATACCCCTGAGGACTTCAGCAAGAAGGATGCTACTGCATGGAGCCATATAGAACCAGGCAGCATTCTCCCTTCCCCAGCTGCTGCAGCTGGCACTGCCATCCATGATCTCCTAGGTTGTGGTAGTGCAGCAGAGTCAACCTCCCGTGCTCCCCCCAAGGAGAAGCATGTCCTCTAGGATGCCCGATCCACCTTCCCCTGGCTGCCCCAGCTCCTGGGGCTCATTCTTGAACACAGGCCCCAGGTATTGTGAGCAGCAGCCCAGACAGGATGACATCTGCTGTGCCTTTTTATGTATTAATGTATCTCGTTCTCTAATTTCCCTTACAATCCTTCCCTCAAGTCACACCTGGAAAGGAGCCTCAGTGTGACTTTCCCTGTCACCAAATTTCAGTCAGTCATTCAATCAGTTCATACATTTCCCTGAGTACAACACTTTCAGAAGATACTGATGGTTTGCTGTAAAGTTAAACCACACCCTTTTTCTACTGTAGTTGATTTTATTATAACCCCACAAATTCTTGTATAAATACAGAAGATACGGTGTTGTCTTACACAACATGAACACAGGCAGTGAACTGGCCAAGAGGCTGGTTAATTAGTATTCATCATCACACTTGCAGGTGGGCCACTGTTCTGTTTTTTATGGCAGCATAAGAATTCAGTAGTTTCTTAAATAAAAGAGAAATATATTTTTAGGCATCATCTCTTCCACGAACTACAGTGTATGATAATACCATTGTTCTATTAATTAACACTGAAAATGGTGTCACATGCATTACTGTTTTAACTATCCATGGCTTCTGATCAGGCATGCTCTTGTACATCAATGATGTCAGTGCATAGAATGGTGCCACATGTTTGAAACTGGAATTAGCAAGATGTATACTTGACATATTCAGCATTCTGGGAGTCATCATCTTTCCTTCCCACAGGTTTCAATTCTCAAGTAATGAAGCTGCACTGGAAATGAATGTACCTTATCAGCTCTGGAGACTCTTTGATGAGATGCAGAGCAGTAATCATAGGTTTGTCAAACCTTCTGACTTCATCCACTGTCTGACAAAAAATAATATAAAAGGTAAGAGAAACCCCCCCTCTACTTGTGTAATTATTTACATTATTTTGTTTAATCAAATGTCCACCCTCTGCTCCTTCATTGCTTCATTGGAGTGATTGTGTCCTTTCCAGTGTTAACTTCTGAGGTTGACTGGAAGCCTTTAGACTGATCGAAAAATCTGAAGCTCTTGAAAAGCCCCTAAGTGGTGGATGCATGACAGTAAAGAAACCTACTACAAGGTGGGCAGAACTAGCAGCTTGGGCGACCAGACGCCCTTTCAATCAGCTTCTGACAGATGGTTTTATTTTACAAATAAAACTTAACCTTTTAAGTTCAGAACTTGCTGAAAATTGGTTTCCTGCTACTGAGTAACATTACCTACAACATGTATGAGTTTCATCAAAATCCAACAATGGGAAAGCCAAACAAAGCCCAGGGGAGTTCCCAGAACATTTTCAAACTCAGACTGCCTGCGAAGAGACCGTGAAGATGGCTGAGATTAGTATGGGTGGAGAGCCTGAAATTACTCTACTGGTGCTGCACTCCATGATGTAGAAAATGTATAAATCCTTGGAACTGCTGAACAGCAAGTTTGATACCTTTACCACAGGGCTGCAGACTAAAGAGTAGAGATCTACACTGCGGAGGTTGCAGAGGGGATAATCAGTGTGGGTAAGGTTCCCATGGTACAGGCAGGCCTGGTAAAAGAAAACCAGATCATTCCTTCCAGTCTTGAGCATGTAGAAAATCTGCTTCAAGAAAATAATGTAGGAATCAATGGACTAGTCAAGGGTTTTGAGGACAAAATCACTGACTAGACTATCATGACTTGGTTGGGTGGAAGCGCTGGGAGTGAACTTTGCAAGTTACCCAGTTTTCATTGAAAACTTTTACCAGATAATTCCCTATAAGAAACCGGCTGAGAATGCTCCATGGTCTCTGTTGTTCAAACTGGGTTTGGCACAGCCATGAGACCTGTTCCTAAAAGCAGCTAGGAGAGTTAAGGATCTTCGGGTCGATGGTTGGAATATCTTTATCTTTCCCAGCCTGTTTTTTTTGACTTGTCAATGGCAGAAAGGTTTTTATGGGAGTAAGAGAAAGCTAAGAGAGCTGAACATGCCTGTCAGCACTGTTTACCCAGTGAAGTCTCCATCTTGTACCCCGTAGGCGGATAGCCCCCCAGACTTCGACAGCACTACCTGGTGGGCTGGGTTCAGGGAGAAATATGTCACTCGGCACATTGGCTAGGTTTGGCTACTCTGCAACAGGGTCACCCAAGTAACTCCAGACACAGGAAGCAATAACTGTAATGTCCTATACCAGAAGTTGGGATTCTAAAGTGTGGCTTTTATTCACATCCAACAGAATAACAAAGCATAGATGAACCCCCACGGAGCTACACGCCTGGTAATGCAGATTTATGGAGATCAGAACACATCCACTTTACACTGATACCCTCAGGTCTTGAAACACTCTAGGCACTCTGCTCTAACTCAACTCTTTTTTGGTTTCCCTGGCTCGGCTCCCTTGCCAGCCACTTGGACTACCTTCCTTCCATGGCTCGGCTATCATGCCAACCCTTTGGACACTTTCCATATAGCATGGAAACATTTACTGGTGGCTCCCTAAACCACCTATGAGCACTTTTGACTCAATCAGAGAATCTTCCTCATCAATCCCACGTCTGGGTACTTTCCTCAGGCACTGGCCAAGTACCTGAGAGAAAGCAACAGGTGTCCCAAAGTAAACCCGTAGAGGTGAATTTGGTTACTACTGATGGGGGGGGGGTGGTCTCCCAACTCTCACTCCCATAATTCATACCCGGCCATTTCTCTGGACTGTAACACCGCATCCTTGAAAACACTTTGCTGTGTAGATTCTCTTTAAATGTATTCAATTCAATCTAATCTATTTACATCCCATTTGTGCTGAACTTGAACACACTTAATAAGTGGCTGTGTCCGTTACTCTAGACCCCCCACAGAGTTAAGCAGTCCAATTCCCACATCTTCCAAACTGTACTTGGCTGTCTTTTCCTGACCCCACGGTAACAGTCACTTTAGTTTCATCTTGTTTCAGGTGAAAACACATTGGCCCTTTAGCAGAGCGAACTCACCCCTTGGTTGCAGGTGCCCCACAGGCATTTTCTCTTCAAATAAATCTCGTCCAGAACTTCTGGTGCCTC